>PVJN01027762.1:0-27787 GCA_004026805.1 Lasiurus borealis
CACTGAGAGTTAATACTTTTGTTTGAGGAAGAAATAGAGAGAATGAACATCTCCACTCAGATCATCTAGAGATTATCACAGGCCAAATCACAAGGAAATATAACACAAATACAGACAACTAATGAGAACTGAGAGCCAGAGTCATATGATACTTAGCTAAGAGATCTACTGAACTGGCACCAAAAAAAAAAAAAAAAAAAAAAAAAAAAAAAAAAAAAAAAAAAAAAAAAAAAAAAAAAAAAAAAAAAAAAAAAAAAGCCTCACAAACACAACAGGCTCTTTACCAGGCAACATTAGAATGATGTTCTGTAATGTTTATCTCAGCTCTCTCAGGGATTCAGTCATCCAAGAAGACCAGGTTTCTTTTTGGTCTAAAACCATGAGAAACATTTCCTTGTAGCTTGCCAGACATAAAACAAAATATTGATTTGCAGCTACAATAAGTAGCTGACAAATTTGTTCAGTGACCATTCCTCAGGTACCCAAATCATATTGTCACAAAAAACATGGATTCCTGACACAATAATCTTGATTTAAAAATGTGATACATCTACTTCAAGAGAGCTGATCTAAAAGAGAAGTACAAGGAAAAAAGGGTAAAATGAATTCCTAGGAATTGAGTTACTTTAAGTATAACTTAATATGGAACTCTGTTAATCTTCTTGAATGTGAGTAATTACTCTCCAATTGATATATAAATTCCATAAACTTTTATTCCCAGGTATTTGAGTTTACTTTTTAGAATATAAGTTACAAATATATTTTATTATGCATTGAAAATACTGGAAGCAACTATAGCATAATGTTAATAGCAATTATTTTGGATAGTATATATTTTTCCATAGGCTTTATTGGATTTCTACAAGTTATAACTACTTGAGTTATAAAAATAATACATGCTCACTTTAGAACATCAAAATAATCGTAAGAGTAAAGAAGAAAATAAAAATGATATTCGTTTTTCTTAATTTAAAGGTCACACCACATAGAGTAGATTCTTACCATAAATTAAAGTAATATTCCGTCTTCAGCTTCCTAAATAAATTATGGCACTATGAGCAGGATAATCTTTTCCTATCTTCTAAAATCAATTGTCTCCTTTTTCTTTCCCCAAAAGCACTGGCAAATCAATGCATATTTGGAGTTAAGGGGGAGGGTATTATATTGTGGTTGGATTAAAGTAATTTTGGAAGGCAGATTCCCACTTTAGCTTACTTGCCAGGACAACATTTTGTTATGAAAGGGGACAGAAAACAATGTAGCTGGGTCTCATCAAAGAGAGGAGGGAGGGGTCTGGAAACACAGGAGCACAGCTGGGTGTTTTTAACAGCATGTCCAGCATCAGCTGGGCAGGCAAGATGCTGCTCAAAGATGAATCATTCCCTGGCCAGGGTCTCACACACAAACCAGACCTCAGGAATTACCTGGGACCCGAAAGTAGAGCTTTCTCTACTTAGAATAAGGTATGTACAGTTTCACTACCACAGTGAGATGACAAAAGCAAAGATAGAACATAATTAGATAGTATATGCCATGAAAATATGTTGACCATAAAGACTCATGAAAAGGTCTAAATCAGTGGTCGGCAAACTCATTACTTAACAGAGCCAAATATCAACAGTACAACGACTGAAACTTCTTTTGAAAGCTAAATTTTTTAAACTTAAAGTTATTCTAACGCCAATTCTTCAAAATAGACTCGCCCAGGCCGTGGTATTTTGTGGAAGAGCCACCCACACTCAAGGGGCCAAAGAGCTGCATGTGGCTCTCGAGCTGCCGTTTGCCAACCACGGGTTTAAATGAAACATCCTCTATAATAAAACTCTAAAATGCAAATTGTCCCTTCGGGTGGTTGTCCAACTGGGAGACCAGTTTAACTGCTTGCTATATGTGTGCTGACCACCAGGGGGCAGCATGGAACATGGCAGGCATCAACAATGTGCTGTGACCTCTCGCCTGCTACCTGGGGGCAAAGGTGATGGGGACGGAGGTATGCTGAGAACGCAGGGTGTCTGCTGAGCTCGCTCTCACTCCCACTGCTACCCTCCCACAGGACGCCAGGGCTTGCACACCAGGGTACCCCCATGTTATGGTGCCAGGCGCCTGTGAGAAGTCCGCCCTACACCTGTGGGGCCTCTTTTGGGTGAGCTGGGCCGCAGCTGCCAGAACCACAGGGGCCTGTGAGTTCGCGCAGGAGCCAGTCTGTGAGACCGGCGGGTAGAGCACATTGCCTCCTTCGCTTCCATGCAGCACGGCCGGGTGGCCCAGGGGCCCATACTATGCCCCGGTCCGTGGTGTCCGGCTGTGCTCACTGTATCTCCACATGGGGACTCAGGCACTGTGAGTCAGGCAGAGGGGGGTTTGAGGAGGTCTGGGGGCCCAGTGTTGGCCAGGGCCCAGAGGTCAGCTGGGACCTGTCTTTCCACGACAGACGCAAGAACTTTGATCGCCAGCCAGGCCTAGGGACCACACCTGTGCACAAATTCCATGCACCGGGCCTCTAGTTAAGCCATATAAGAATACAAAATATGTACATAATATGATTACATCTGTTTGTGTTAAAACTATAGGGGTGGCAAAAGTAGGGTTATTTGTATGGAAAAATAACATAATTAATAAATAATTAAACAAGAATAAACTGTTTTGTGTACTTTTGCCCACCCCTGTATTCATACACAATTATAAGGATCAGATGGGACAAAAAGTTCCTAGGTAGCTGACATTAGGTTGTGGTGAGCACTCACATTTTTTTGGTGTTTTATTGTTTTATGTAAAGTTATTTATAAAATCAAAGTAATTTTAAAAGGCACCAAATACAGATAAATGCTAGAATGACAGCTGCCAACTTAAATCAAGCATTCTTCAAAACTGCTAAATTCTTGTGTGAAACATACTTGAGATCCAAAGGAAAAAAATCACTTACTAATTTTCATATAGTGACAGCTTCAGTTTGCGGGCTCCTGAATTTTCAGTCTGTTGTGCAGAATATCCACTAGGGGTCACCATTATGTTTAAATAGTGATACCCTTACAAGGCTTAACAGTAAGTTTAAGAAAACCTAAAAATTTTAACTTCTTTTACAACACAAAGCCTTCTTTCTCCATGATCAACATGTACATAATTAATGTGGAAAGAGACATCAGACTCTTCTATGATTCTATTGTTTGAATACAATAACAATGATAACCTAAAAAAAGAAGCTGCCATTTAATAGTATAAAACTATGCAAAACTTTCCATTCAGGAAGATGGAAGAAAGCAAGCCTCAGCTTTCCATCTTTCACCTGTGCTGATGATTTCACAGATATTCTCATCTGTGAGAGTAATCTAGTCAAGCAGGATGTGCTCTGAGAATCAAGGAAAAAAACATTCAAATTTTTAGGAGTGAACAGAGCAGACGCACTCATTGGTCTTGGTGCTAGTGTCCAGGGAAGAAATATATTAATAACTGATCACTAGTTCACATATGTCTTTTATATGTGATATGTGCAGAAAAGGAAAAAGAACAAGGTTCTCTGAGGCCACATAATGGGGAATTTAATTTGTATTAGAGCTTCAGAGAAGATTAAAAAGAGACATTGATGTAGGCTTTAGCTAGGCAGAGAGAGGTAAAAGCCACCTCATACAAAAGCATGGTATTTGTAGAAGTCCAGTGAGGAAGAAAAATCTTGACAAGTCTAAGAAAGACTCCAGTGAAAGATGTAAAATGATACAAAATGAGGCTGGAGAAGAAAAGGGAGGTCAGGTCACTGGTCCTAAGCCAAAGGCACGGCCTTTGAAGGGACTTAAACAGGAAATGACAGAATAACAAAGATAATACATTTCTATGGCTCTTTTAACTTTCATGACACCATCTCCTTTTATCTTCACAATAACACCATCTAAGAGATACCAGCAAGGAAGCAGAACACCCACCATAGATTAATCTGTTTTTCTCAGTGAGAATGTGTCAATAATCACCTTGAATCATTAGAATGAAAGTCTCCAGTCCACTTCCATGCCCAAAAGGGTGGATGAGGATACCTTGAATCACTCAGGGAATCTCCCCTGGGAGCTAAAGCACCTCTGAGTCACTGAGGAGAGCATTCCTCAGAAGGATGGGAGATTAACCTCACTCACTCACTGCCTGCAGGAGACAATGACAGTGTTTGCATTTGTGGAATCTGGAAAAGCGGCCATCAGCCTGATTCTTAGGGGTGGATTCTGGGAGAGAGGGATGCTGGGAGTTCTGGATCTGTGAAGTGGCCAGCATCTGAACAGATCCTGACCCACATCTTCCTGGCCATTTAGTATCAGGAAAATGCTGTGCCTGGGGCTGAAGGAGTACCATAGCAAGAGCTCTGCCCTGAGAATACAAGGTGGTACCTTGGCCCAGCAGAGCACAGTGGGCTCACCATCAGAATGGCTGACGCGGGAAGCAGGCTTAGCAGAGGATCGGCATTACTGGTCACAAGGAAGGAGCAGTTTTCACAGCACCCCATGAGGCACCGACAAGCAGCAGCAGGCTAGGCTGCGGGGCTCTTCCCTTCTGAGTGTGGCCGCTGCCCACCATTCCTTTTGCACTACCTATATCCCAAGCCATTTTTTGGACAGCTCAGGAGGAAAGAGAAGCCCCAAGAGGAAGAGAGCAGACTTCCTTCTGATAAGGCACATGGGGACAGATCTGATTACAATGCATGCTCCACTTCACAGTGACTATGACACTAATCCAACCTTAGCAAATGAAGGGCAGAGCTGGGATAAATAATTCCATATTCTTTCCATTATGACCCTCACTTGGGAAGGAACTTTTAAATCAAAACGAGATAAAAGACAATACATCCCACCCTCCACTCCTCCACACACAAAGAGGCCTACTAAATATTTATGTAGTTGGAACTGTTCTATAGCATTGCAAAATGCTGTTCCAGATTTCGGTAGTTGGTTTTTAAGTTCATTTCCCTTTGAATTTCCACAGTACTTTGTTTAGAACTGTCTTACAGTACTTCTTTCACTTTATCTTTTATAGTTTTGATTTGTATACCTTGTGTTATCTCTTCTACTATAGTATAAATAACTTGAGGTCAGAGGCTGGTCTTAACTCATCTTGTATCTCTGGCAGTAATTGGCTCTGGCTAGGTCTTAAGCATTGCCAGCACTCAGTATTTTGGTTAAAATAAGTAATTAAGATCTTGTCTGTCTCCTCATTTCCACCAATGATAGTGGGTAGCTAGAAAAAACAAAGACAAAAATGAAGAGATAACAACTTAAAGGATATGGTGAGTGTAAAGCTGAAAGGCTGCCCATTTGGGTATCTCTGCCATACAAGCTTTATGCAAAAATCTGTGCCTCTCACAGATTTCATACAATTACAGGAAGTCATCAAGAGGCCTCTATCCTTGAGATGAGTTACCAGGGACTTTAGAAAGGATAAAACACCGGGCTTTCTTTTGTTTCATTTTAACTTGGTCAGATACCACCTGCACAATCTCAAAGGTAGGACTGAACATAGAAGAATATGAAGAAAGAGGTGTGGAACAACTAACACAAGCAGCATAGGTGCATATATACGGGAAAACTGGTGCGCAAATACCCTCTCTCAAAATAAGCAGCAATCATAACAGTAATCCAAATTTGGGAAAAACTTTTGGGTCACCAAAACTTCTTACCAAGACAAGCTAGAGAATGCTAATATGTAACCACATTCAGAATATGGTATGTGTTATCCCTAAAAGGGGAACAGGTAAAGGTCTGGGGTTAAAATAATGTGGCAACTTGGGCCAAGGAGCAAGTAACAGGGGCGATACTATTTTGAAGCAGGAGACACATAAAACTAAATGAAGCAAAAGATAGCATAACAAAGTCAAAGGAAGAAAATCAAACTTGTACACAAAGGTCACAATCTCAAATACACAAAGACAGAATGGAATGGTTAGAACAATGGCATCAAAACCAGAAGCTGCAGTACTGTCCCTAAAGCAAAAGATGTGGTTGTGGAGTCCTACAGGAGAGGCCACTGTTGAACCTCAAGGGCAATTTACATAGCGGGAGAATTGCAAAACAGCTGAGGCAGGACTCTGCTCAGACCCATCCAGAGGAGGGAGTCCTCCCAGTTTCAACACCTTAATTGGCTATTGTGGAGACAGTATGATCAACTTGCTGGTGAACAGTTAAATGAGCTAAGATCTTTGAGATTTTTTTCTTTTTTCTTTTTTTAAATGTATTTTATTGATTTTTTTACAGAAAGTAAGGGAGAGGAATAGAGAGTTAGAAACATCAATCAGGTGCCTCCTGCACACTCCCTAGGGGCTATCTGCCCGCAACCAAGGTACATGCCCTTGACTGGAATCGAACCTGGGACCCTTGAGTTCACAGGCCGATGCTCTATCCACTGAGCCAAACAGGTTAGGGCTGAGATTTTTTTTACTTTATACTTAATTTTTATAATGTTTACATTTATATTTGAAATATGAATATATGTCAAAATTGTTAATTTATAAAGATATAATTATAGATATTCCTTATAACAAGTACAACTTGTAAGAAAATAAATATTAACCAATGTAGAATTACAATTTCTATTTCTCCATTATAAAACTGATAAAATGTATATTAAATTTTATCTTCATATTTGACAAAATGTTATGTGACTGATCTATGCTAATTATTCTTTATTACTCAGTTGTGAGAAATTACAATGATTTCATTCATGCTAGTCATGTAAATGAGAACTATGTTTAAAAATATTAAAGGATTTGAATTTTGTTCTCTATTTGAACCAAAAAGAATGAAAATGTATAAATTTTCATCTATACATTAATAAAATTCATAAGAAAATTACATAAAATCTGAAAATTAAAAAAATATCTTTATTGACTTTTTGGGAGAAAGAAACATCGATGAGAGAGCAATCTCCTGCATGCCCCCTATAGAGACTGAACCTGTGCCTTGAGCGGGAATCAAACCAGCAACCTTTGGGTACATGAGAGGATGCCCAACCAACTGAGCCACACTGGCCAGGGCAGATCTGAATTTTTAACAATTACAATGCCCGTTGTCCAAAATCTTTAAGGAAACTCCTTCTTTAAAGAAAACTTCAGGGGATATATTTATGTATGTACACTACAGAGTTCTTTTAGATAGATAGAAATTATCTTTGCACGGATTATTTAAATAGAAATCTACACTAATAAAAGAAAAACATACAAATTAACTATCACTCCGCTACACCCACAAGCCACGCCCGCAAGATAATCATAATATGTTATAATAATCATAATAATAAAACAGTGAATGTGCGCCGGAACCGGTTTGGCTCAATGGATAGAGCGTCGGCCTGCGGCCCAAAGGGTCCCAGGTTCGATTCTGGTCAAGGGCATGTACCTTGGTTGTAGGCACATCCTCAGTAGGGGGCGTGCAGAAGGCAGCTGATCAATGTCTCTCTCTCATCGAAAGATCTATTCCTCCCCCTTCCTCTCTGTAAAAAATCAATAAAACATATTTAAAAACAAAACAAAACAGTAAATGTTGACTTAGCAACAAAAAGCTAACATACAGCCCAGAACAAGTATGATAAGGAGATGTGAAGGACTGGGGAAATGGGGAAAGGGAGTGTGTGGTGTCTGTGTGATGGAGGAATATGTAAGATTGAAAAATTCTAATTTCCTTTTTAGTAAGAGATTAATAAATCCTGCCTCAAATTGGAAAAAGTCAAAGAGAGGTGGTAAAATGTTATTTAGAAATGCAGAGTAAACGCCAGGAGAAACAGAAGAGTTGAAGGAAGGAATCTCCAGGGTGAAAGAGGGCACTGCTTATTCTTGTTGTTACAAACCTCCTATTACCATTTGATTATTTAAATTAAATGCATTAATTTGATTTAAAAATAAAAATAAAGAGAAATGTTAAATCTCAGACGAGAATCAACATACTGTGCACAGTCTTGAAGTTTTAGTAGATCTAAATGGAAAGGTTAACTGAGGATGGGAACAAGCTGCCAATCTGTAATCTGCTTCTTTCATTACCTGACACTTTCATCTTCTAAACGAGATGTTTATTACAGGAGATACTGGACATTCTAAAGTTCTTCCTGTTCAGTTCCACACACATTTATAGAACATTTATTATATGCCAGGTACCAATGCTAGAAACTGGGAACATAAAGAATTAAAATAATGATAATAACAATAATCTTTAAAAACATTCCTGACTTTAAAGATTTTAAGATTCTATTAAAGCTAGTCTATTACTTGTATTCAAAGTAGTATCTTAAAGATTAGACCACAGAATCAGCCCAGGAGAGTTGCTCCCTAACACAAAACTTTGCTTTTTCCTGAAACTCCAAGAGTAGCCAAGAGTGACTAATTTACAGAGGAGTTAAAGTATTTGTGGTTTGAGAATGCAATTCTTTGAGGCATGCCAAAAGAGAGTTAATTTCTGGCTTCTTTTCCTACAAGTATGCTAATTCGGACATGGGAGAAGAAGCTTTATATCTAGGCTCTAGAGCTTCCAACTACAAAGAACATATGGCTCAGAATGAAGAGATGTAAAGCTACCATATTTTCGTTTCTATCAGGGGTCTCACAGTGATAGCATTTTGAGACCCTGATAATGATTTTAACTTTTGTCAAGATATGAATTTTTCAGATAGCATGACCCTTACAGATAAAGTTTGGGTTTTATTTAACTAAAGAAACAACAATCAGGTCCAAAGTTGGGAGATTTAATGATTTTCAAAGATAATTCTGACATACCATATTTTTGTCATACAGTGACTTTGGAATCTAATTCCCATGATACTAGTAAATTACATTATGTTCATCATTAACCAAAATTGTCCTTACTTGACTTCCACTAATTTCTAAGTATTTTCTTCAAATCTTATATTCTCTTCCATATTTTACCATTCTCCCTCTTATAATCTTAATTATTTTCTGAAATCTTAAAGACGTATAACATTTGAGAAATCTAAACTATATGTAATATCCTACCCAAGATAACTCAACTCCAAATCAATTTCATAAAGAAAATTATTCACTAAATTTTAGATAATACAAAATTTTATTTTTTAAATATATTTTTATTGATTTTTTTACAGAGAGGAAGGGAGAGGGATAGAGTTAGAAACATCGATGAGAGAGAGACATCGATCAGCCGCCTCCTGCATGACCCCTACTGGAGACGTGCCCGCAACCAGGATACATGTCCTTGACCGGAATCGAACCTGGGACCTTCCAGTCCGCAGGCTGACGCTCTACCCACTGAGCCAAACCGGTTTTGGCCAAAATTTTAGATAAGCATATAATAATTGTTCTAATAATACAGAGTAGGCAGGATTAATTTTTTGTTTCAAAAGAGATTAGTGGAGAATGAAAAAAAATACCCTCGGGTGAGGATTAAAAACAACAACAACAAAACCCCACAGGTATCTTAGGAAAGAAGACAACATCTAAGCATCCAATTCAGGGAATTTTTTAAAAGTTCTAACAGTGTTAGAATATAAGAAAGGAAATATATACATAAGCAGAAAATTATAAATAAAAAAATAAAGACATGTTTAAAAAATCATTAAAAATGAAAAACTTATTCTTTGAGCTTCTGGGAAGACTGATCAACAGAAAAGAGATACAAGAAAACAATATAAACAAAGCAACAGCTTTAAAAATAAAAAGAATAATGTGGATAACAGAAACAATACACTTTAAATTTAACAAAACTGGCTCATGAAGAAACAGGAAACTGATAGAACTAAGTGACAGATAAGAGATGGGGCCTGGAGAAGATGCTGAGGATGACTTTGTCTCTAACTTGCTAGGTTTATGGATGTGAGCCCCATTTATTCAGAGGGAAGAATCTAGGAGAGAGGCATTAAAGCAGGTTGGATGTCTTTTTTTGGTTAGTTTTATAGTATGTATGTACTGTATACATGTAGGAGGAGTTGGTGTTATTGGTAGGCGTGGTGTGTGTAAGTCATAAATTTAATGGTTATGTTTGGATATGTTGAAATAGAGGATCCTTTCAGATATGTAAATGGAGATGTTAAGTATGCAGTTGGATCTAGGATCAGGAGCTCAGGGGAGATCTGGGTTGAAGATACCTAAGGGAGTTACCTGTATTTAAATGATAATTAAAGCCACAAGAATGGTTGAAATACGCCTAGGCAAATAGAGCACTGGTTCTCAAAATGTGGTCCTTCAACCAGGAACCTACGGCACCACCTGGGAACTTGGCAGAAAAGCCAATTCTTGGGCTCATCCTGGACCTACTGAATCAGAAACCTTTGAGATGGGGGTCCCACCATGTTATGAACAAGCCCTGTGGTGATTCCGGTGCAGGCTAAAACTTGAGAACCACTGATAAGAATGAGACATCATCAATAGGGCTTGTGACCTTGCCTTGAGTTCCAACATTTCACAGAGCAGGATGAGCCTCACAAGGTGACCAGGAACAGCGGGAAGAGGGGATTAGGAAAATGAGGAGTGCTTTAAAACAAATGTTTCAAGAGGTAGAGTGGCAAAGGCTACTGAGATACGCTTCTGATAGCTCCTGAAAGGGTTGGAATGAGCTACGAAGTGAGCAAGAGTTGAGAAAGAGAGATGTACGCACAGATAATTCTGAGGGTTTTGGTCATCAACAGGAGAGAGAGGGTGGTGCTGGAAGATGTTACCAGGGAGGATTTTTTTGTTTATAGAACAGTCATAAGCATGATGAACTGCGAAGGGGAAGAATCTGGCTGAGAGGCAGAATGACTGTACCCATTATTACCAACACCAGGGGGTGGCCCATTCCCACTGCTCTCTCCTTACTGTCACTGAATGATAGTATAAGGTATCTGAAAGGGGGTAAAGGGATGGGACCTACAGCACAAGTGGAAGAACTGTCCTTGGATAGAAGGGACAGATGACCTTTTTAACCTAAAGGAAGAAGGTAAACAGGATGAACACAGATGTGGCAAGTGGGGCGGGTGGTAACAGAAAACTGAAGGAATACCATCCATGGGTTCTATTTCCCCCATGAGGTGATCTGTAAGGTCCCTCCTACTGTGAGATGGCTATGTCACCTTCTCCCGGCCTTTAGCAATTAAAACATCTGATCTGTCACATCCACATGCACGACACAACCTCCTATTTGTGATCTGGCTTTGCATGGGGCAAGAACGTGTTGACCACGCAGACTTGAGTATATCTCAGTGTTTTTTCATAGTAAATTGATCACTGATTTCCATGTAGCCTGACTACAGATAACAGATAGGTCCCGGTCCTTTGTACAGTTATATTTCTTATTGAGGTATTTTCTTGGGATCTGATTGTTTTTGCAACAAGTGAATAAAGTAAATCTCTGGGCTCACTGAGACATGGGCCAGACCTACAATTCATTAGCCAATCAGAGTGTTACCCTTCTCTTTCATGCCTTGCTCAGCAAAAGCTGGCTTTCATTAGCTGTCATTAACCCAATTTCTACTTCTTCCCTTTGAATTCATTTCTTTATACATCTGTTCATTAACATATTTTAAACTGGCTGTCACTGCATGACCAGTAGCTTTTGTAGAGAGAAATTTCCAAGAATAATGCAAGAAATAAAACAAGAACCTCAGTAAAACATAGTGGCATATCACCATTATTCATTTACTTATTCCATTATTCACTCAACAAATATTTACAGACTATATACCCTGCATAAGGCTCAATATTAGGACTGTGGGATATATAAAGTTCTCAAGGTATTTGTAATCCAGAAATTAAAAGCAATTAGCTCCACAAAGAACAGGCTTGCAAGAGGGAAATTAGAAAAAATCCTTAAAAGTAAAAATAATTAAAGCAGCAATAAGCTATTGAAGAAAGTCCTGAAATCTGAGTAACTTTAAAAATATGACGCCTCAGAGACAGACAGCCTTGCCTGGAAGCAAAGGTTATAGCAACCTCTCTGGAATTAAGCACAAAAGTGATTCAGAACTTTCTGATATATCAAGATATGCCAGGCCCTGGCCGGATGGCTCGTTAGTTGTACCATCAACCCATATTCTAAAAAGAGTTCAGGTTCAATTCCCAGTCAGGACACATACCTAAGTTGCAGGTTCTATCCCTGAATGGGGTACCTACAGGAAGCAACCAATTTAATATGTTTCTCTCTCTCTTTTTCTCTCTCTCTCTCAAAATAAAGACAATAAAACAAAAAACATCCTCAAGTGAGGATTTTAAAAATAATAGTAAAGAACATGACAGTCTCTTTGCAGAAGAAATGTCAGGCTTTAAATTAATTTAAAAGTTAATTTAGGGTTCTTACCCCTAAATCCTCAGGTACTCCAGTACTTGAGTTGCCTTGCAATACTGCATCTGTATTCCTTCTTACTTTTGCTCCCCTTGCTCTCCACCACAGTCTGTGTCCAGGCATAAATAAGATGCAGTTTTTCCATGACCTGGAATTTTCTGCCTTTGAATCATATCGGCTATGCAGATAAACTATTACCCAAGCTTTGTGTAAATGATTTGATGACCTTGGTTATTTTAAAAGTGCCTAGCACACAGCAGATGCCCAGTTAAGATTCATTTCCTCCTTTCTTTCCTTCCGTTTTTTTTCCTCCCTTCTGGCGAGGAAGGGAGGGAAAAACAGGAACCAACTGAAGACAGATCTGTAAAACAGCATTTTTTGGTGTAAAAATACTGAAAAGGTTTAAACCACTTCTCATTGCCTACCTTGTGTCTGTGGGATGTAAGGAGACAGAAGTTTTGACCTTTTCTTTTCATATCCCTTCTGTGTGATGTCCCCTGAAATAACAAGAAACAGAAATACGTTATGCATTATTCTTACACGGTGCTTGTTCGCTGTAAAAATAAAACTGGTTACTGAGAACTACAGAATTACCACACAGAGAGTAGAAATATAATGCATAGCTCTTTGCCAGGGATTTTGCTATGTGTGATTTCCCACAGGCTTGGAGCTGACTTCTTGTGGGAAACTGCAGGGCTTGTCCTTACACTAATCTAGCACAGCAATATGCTGCGTACCATGTCAGATGTTCCTGAGTTCCTAGGTACCCCTGATTTCCTTGGTATTTAATATATACCAAAATGGAATGCTGCAGTTTTCAGTTTGAACAAATGAATGCAATGGCTTTGGAAGGTATTCAATTATATTGCTATATAGATCCAGATAAAATCAGAAGTCTGGTTCAGGGGAGAAGTCATGGTCAGGCATTGGGATGGAATACTTAAAAGGCCCTTCTACACCCTAGTACTTGTGTGGAACCTGGGCTGGAACTCCCACATCCTCTCCCTTCAGTTCATTGGTCTGTATTACTGATATAATACAAGGTTAATTTTTTTAAAAGTGTAGGTGAAGCACACAAAAAGTACATATACAATAAATGCAATAATAAAATGATGAGGAGAAAATATGTGGTTGAAGTATCAAGAGATACGCTGAGTACTAAAGAAAAAGTAGCTAAGGGATGGGTAGAGAGCAGGATGAAAAGGAATAAGAAATACAGAACAAGGAGGCATTCAAGGGAGGATAAGTAATTCAAAGCTGGGGGAATGAATATATGTGGGGAGGTGACATAATGCTGCATTGTTTTCCAAAAAGATTTTTTTTTTTTAACTCAGGGAAAACCTTACTTGAAAGTAAAAAAAAATTTTTTTTAATATATTTTTATTGATTTCAGAGAAGAAGGGAGAAGGATAGAGAGAAAAACATCAATGATGGGAGAGAAGCACTGATTGGCTGCCTCCTGCACCGCCCACCCCCCCAACTGGGGATAGAGTCTGTGATCTAGGCATGTGCCCTTGACCATAATTGAATCCGGGACCCTTCAGTCCACAGGCCAACATTCTAGCCACTGAGCCAAACTGGCTAGGACAAAAATCAAAATTTAGTATAAAAAGTAATTTATATATTCAAATTTACAACATGTACCTATCTTTTCATTGATTTTAGAGAGATGGGGAGAGAGAAACATCAGTTTGTTGTTCCACTTATTTATGCATTCATTGGTTGGCTCTTGAATGTGACCTGATTGGGGGCAGATGACGATGACACTCTACCCAACTGAGCTACCCATCCAGGGCAGCATTTACCCATTAGTCAATTTGTGTGTGTGTGTGTGGGGATATGATGTGTGTGCATATTTTGATGGACCGAGATTTGAAATCAAGAGTGATGAATGTCAGCTGCTGTTGGCCTCAGTATCTGAATGGTGGACAGGTGGCAGGACTCACTGATGGACTCATTCGGGGGAGTAACACTCAAAGATGGCAAGTGTGGCAAGCTCACACTTTCTGAAGAGAATGGGCTCAAGGGTAGAAGCCAGAGAGAGTAGTTGCCCCAAAGCTACTACAGTGATCTGGGCAACTTAGTAGTAGTTTAAATTAAACACAGTGGTAAAGGGATGAAAAGTGAATAGGACAAGAGACATTAGGGAGAAAGACTGAATATAGGTGGAGAAGATAATTTCTGGCTTGAGCAACCAGGCAGATGGTGATATTCTTTGATAGAGAAATAACAGCAGGAAGTGCTACATTTGCTGGATCGAAGTAAATGAGAGCTGAATTTAGAAAAAGCCTATGAGACACACAAGAGGAGATGTCCAATTAACAGTTGGATAGATGGATCAAGAACTCAAGGAAGAGTTATAGCTTTGGGATCATCAGAATATAGTTGAAAAATAAACTCATAAAATCTCTCAGGCACAATCTGGCAATTTCTATCAAAATTTTGACTTAGCAACTACACTTTTAGGAATTTACACAATGGTAACATTCACCCAGGTATACAAAAATCAATCTAAGAATAGTCCCTGAGCCACACTGGTCAGGATCACAATGCATTTCAAACAAACAAACAAACACCAAATCTTGTCAAATTAGCAAACTACATCCATGTGTTCATTAAGATATTTTAAATTGGCTGTTACAGCTTTGACCTACCAGTTTTGTAGGAAGGAATTTCCAAGAATAATGAGGGAAATAAAATAAGAACCTCACTGAACTATGTTGGTACAACACCATTATTCATTTATTTATTCCATTAGTCATCCAACAAATATTTACAGACTGTATACCTTGCCCATGGCTTAATATTAGAACCACGATGGATATAATCCTTCAACAATACACACAACTAACAAGAAATGTGGGAGCCTACCAA
This sequence comes from Lasiurus borealis, assembly GCA_004026805.1. Lineage (NCBI taxonomy): Eukaryota > Metazoa > Chordata > Mammalia > Chiroptera > Vespertilionidae > Lasiurus > Lasiurus borealis. The sequence goes on from PVJN01027762.1 coordinate 15,117, forward strand.
AGAAACATTCTTAAAAACAGGAAATCATGTCTTTTATTGCAAAAGAAACAAAGAAGCATTATTCTATCCCATTCCCCACTCATAAGCTCCCCTCCCTCCTCCCTCCCCTCTCCTCCTTTCCTCCCTCCATCCTTCTCTCACAATTTCCCTCTCTCCCACTCCCTCCCTCCTTCGAGGAAACAAAGATCACTTCTGCTGGCTCTGAACACATCTGATAAAGTGAAATGCTTTTAAAGGCTTTCTTCAGCGCTTCTCTAGAGTCTCAACCATTCACTGTCAATAAATGATGTGGGACAAAATATTAGATCTGGTATCTTGGATATTAATAAATCATCTCAGGTTTTGAAAAGTGAATCAAGAGTCTAATTTGGCCATAGCCAGTTTGGCTCAATGGATAAAGTGTTAGCCTGTGGACTGAAGGGTCCCCAGGTTCAATTCCAATCAAGGACATGTACCTTGGTTGCAGGCACATCCCCAGTAGGGGGCGTGCAGGAGGCAGCTGATTGATGTTTCTCTCAACCATGTTTCTAACTCTCTATCCCTCTTAGTAAAAAATCAATAAAATATATATATTTTTAAAAAGAGTCTAATTTGGCCCTACTAATTAGCGCCATTAAATCCATAAATGAGCAAAGACATTCAGGACACTCGAAAGAAGATAAACTGCAATGAGAATGTGAGGACCATGATGATGAGCAATATACTAACTGAAAAATGCCCTCTCCCATTTCTTTGACCACAAGGCCCTGCTCAAAAGTCACCTCTTCAGTGATGCCTGCCACCTCCTGATAGTCACTTCTTCCTGGTGCCCCACAGCTCTGCACACTCTAATATACATGTAGTGCAGCACTGGTATTTTATGTATTTTAGCTGTAATACCAGTTTGTTTCTAGGAGCATGTCGGTGCAGCATCCACTTACTCTGCCGCCATTTTTAATCTCCTCCCAGCACTGGCATTTTAATCATTTATTTACACAATCTGTGTCCCTACTAGACTGTGCACTTGAGGGCAGAGATGTGTCTTACTCGTCTCTGTAGCCTACCCAGAGCCTGGCACAATAGATACTTGTTGAATGAGAAACTGGATGAATTAATAAAATGGAGGCAGTCAGAGAACAATAAATCAAAGAGATGTGTACTTGGGTGGAAAACTGGAAATGGAAGAAAGGAGCTGAAAGGCTCAGGAAGAGAAATTCAGTGAACTAAAAGCATCCTGAAACTTGACAGCTACACTTCAAAAGTGGCCAGAAAAGCAACACTTGACCTGCCTGAAGAGAGAAATAGAACATAAATAATTGGGCACGAAAAGCTGAAGGAACTCCACCTGATATCAATGTTCTTTTAGCCAGAGAACAAGACCAGACAGAAGGAACTTCGTTATTCCACATAACAGATTTGTTATTCCACATTTCAGCCACTGCCCAGCTATAGTCAGTGCTTTTTTATATATATACCTAGAGGCTTGGTGCATGAATTTGTGCACCAGTGGGGTCCCTCAACCTCGCCTGTGGAATCGGGCTGAAACCAGCTCCCTGACATCCCTGAAGGGGTCCCAGATTGCAAGAGGGCGCAGGCAAGGCCAAGGGACCTCACTGGCGCACCATCGGGGCCAGGGAGGAACGCAGGAGGTTGGCCAGCTGGGAAGGGACCACAGGAGGGGTCCAGGTTGTGTTTGGCCCCTCTCACTCAGTCCTGATCAGCTGGACCCCAGCAGCAAGCCAACCTACTGAGTGTCTGCCGCCTGGTGGTCAGTGCACATCATAGCGTCTGGCTGACTGGTCAACTGTCTGCTCCCTGGTGGTCAGTGCACATCATAGCTACAAGTCAGATGGATGGACACTAAACCTTATATGTATACACTGAGTGATCAGATTACTATGATCTCTGAACACATAATAATCTGGCCACTCGTGTGTGTGTGTGTGTGTGTGTGTGTGTACACATTAGAGGCCTGGTGCATGAATTCGTGCATGGGAGGGGTCCGGCCAGCCTGGCCAGGTGGAGGGGACATAGGTGGTTGGCCAGCCTGCCTGCTGGTCGAACTCCCAGTAGAGGGGACAATTTGTGTATTAGCCTTTTATTATACAGGATATACACTGAGTGGCCAGATTATTATGCGTTCAGAGATGATAATAATCTGGCGACTCAATGTATAGATTGATTTCAGAGAGGAAGGGCAAAGGAGAGAGAGAAATATCAATGATAAGAGAGAGAATCATTGATCAGCTGCCTCCCAGAGGTCCCACACTGGGGATTGAGCTCACAACCCGGGCATGTGCCCTGACCAGAAATCAAACTGTGACCTACTGGTTCATAGGTCGATGCTCAGCCAGGAAGTCGGTACTCTTATGCTCACCACTAAAACAATGTTTTCTAAACTTGCCTAAATTTTAAGGATCACTTCTTAAAATACAAATTCCCAGGCCCCACCCATAAAGACTGTGATTCTGGACTAAGGCCCAGACACCTATATTTCCAACAAATGCCTTTTAATGAGTCTTACAAATCGGGCAGGTTTGGAAACTGCTGCCCTAGCGTATCATGTCTGGAGTGTGCTGGGTAGTGTGGAGTGAGGAGGGCGGAGAAGTCAAGGGGGAAGCTGTTTCAGTGATGTAGCCTCAGGGGAGAGCACGGAACCTCAGGAGCTCACAGACACTAAGTCAACCACACACATCCTTACTCAGAAAAAAATTTATTTTTTTTTTTTGCCATCTGGCATATAAAACAAAAAGGAGTACCATAACTTATCAGTATAAAAATCGCATTAAAATAGCACCAATTGGAGTTAAACCTGTTGTTCAAGTTTTTTGAGAGCTAAACAAATAAAGGAAGGATTAGCCTTCCCCTCCCACTAGGGTAACATTTCTCCACCCACGGGTACGCTTACAAGAGTAGCCACTTGCAGGGGTCTGTAGCGCCTGGCAGGTATATGGAGGCACCAGGCCTGATAAGCAGACACTGACCGAGACAACCAGAGACAATTGAGGAGTGTGTAGTTGCTTCTGCACTCCCACAATCTTGTATTGACAATACCAGACATATGGGAATTTACATGTACGGGGCAGAAGAGAAAGTAAATATGTTCCCAACTCCTCTCCTCACCACGTGGGATGAGGAAAGCAGCCTGGCACAAGTAGCCCACAAATCATCTTCAAGGAGAAGGACGAAGGGGTTGAGAGGAGGTGTGTCTGAGCCTGCCAGCCAGCCCAGGCCTCTTAAAGGTCGGCGGCGGCGGTAAGAGAAATAGTCCTACAAACCAGTTAGCCATTGAGTGTGTATTTACCCCATGGGGTAGCCTGAGCTCAACAGAACCCCCTCTGGAGCACAGCCATTCAACTTCGCGGCTGACTCTAGACAGGTGTCACTTGACCACTTGCTAAGTCTCCGTTTCTGTGTCTGTAAAATGGGGAGCAATAATATCTACCTTGAAAAGTTTTTTTTTTTTGTGTGTGTGTGTGTGTGTGTGTGTGCTTAAAAGGACTTAGTAGGGAGTCTGGACACAGAAGTACCAATAGCAACAAACTTTTACTGAAAACCTCTAGAAGCCTAACCTCCCGGCCAGGTGGGGGTAGAGATTGGCAACTGTGTTGCAAAGAAAGGAAAGAAAGACCAACAGGCATTAATAACACTCCATTAACACCAAGGACCATGAGACCACGGGACTCAGGAGAGGTGCATGCCAAATGCAGGGTGGAACCAAGAAGCCAGCATCAGGATTTCTGCTTGGAAAGGGAAAGAAAAGCCTTACTTACAGATCGGGTGACATTTTCCTGGCCTTTCATTCTAAACATGAAACATGACATAAATTCCTAAGGATGCAATCACTTAGTGGTTTACTGGTTTTCCTCTGCCGCTGACTAGCTCTATACAGGTATGGGTATGTTTGGTAGTTTCTTTAGGATTCTTATCTGCCAGAGAGAGGTAGGGCGATGTTAAATAATTTTCACAGATGACCTGTGCAGCACCCAGAACACTTAAGTGCTACATAAATGCAGGGTTTTGGAAATTCTGGTGGGTCACCAGGTTCTATGTCTGCATAAACTTGACAGGCAGGGAGCAAGGATTACAGCCCCAGCCATAAACTCTTTCTGCTCCAATTGAAATAAAAAGGTATGTGCCACTGCAGCCCTGCCTCAAAGTCACACCTATTTAGTCAGAGGTAGCAATTGGTCGGGGGACTTTTGGGATCCCATGAAAAATAGTTTTGAGTACTGAATGAATGACATGCAGTGTTAAGCCAAGATGAATAAAACAGTATCTAAGTCTCCGAGAAGTTCCCGGTCTAAATAAATAATTACAAAAAAAGCTACAAGTGTTATATGGAGACTAGTACAAAGTCATACAGGAGAACAAAAGAAATAAAGGTAATAAAGTAATGATAACGCTCAATAAGAATAAGTGAACACTCATCAAGGGTTTAACTATGTATCAGTCTCTGCTTCAAGGGCCTCACAGGAGCTCTATAAGGTGATATTATCATCATTCCCATTTTATAGGTGCGGCTACTGAGGCATAGGAAGTTTAAGCTACTTGCCACGGTCAGACCTATTCAGTGCTGTGGGCAGGATTTGAACCCAGGCAGATCTGGCTCCAGGGCCCCTTCTCTTAAACGCTACCCTGCTCAGAGAGGCACTCCAAATTTGGCTTCAGAAAGACTGAGAGGACTTCACAGAAGTTGCTCTTAGGTTGAAGTCTTAATGGATGACGAAAATGAGAGACAGACGCTGAGGGTGAAGACGCAATTTCTGTGGGAGACAGTGAGTGGCATGCTTGGAGCCAGAAGGATAAAAACGCATGCTGTAAATTCAATCCCAATGAATAGGACATTGGCCTTCCTGTGGCTCCAGCAGGCCCAGCCAAACGGGAGGAGACTCCACCATTTGTGCCTCAACTTGGGACTCTTCAGACACTTGAAATTCAGGGCTATTTATCTCATAGGTCTTCAATTTACATCCTTTTTCCTCTTCATTAAATGTCTCTATATGACACCATCATTCTGACTTTTCAAAATATTCTGATATCCATTTGATTTACACCTTGAAATCCTCTTCAATAAACAAAATTACCTTTACCGAATAAACAGATGTAAAAAGGCAAATGTCTTGCTTAAGAAAACCCTGCTAGATTAGAATCTGGGTCTCTGGCCTTTTCTGATTGTGCCTTGTCCATTGTTGATTTGTAGGTGGCCCCCAAATCAGATGCAATGAAAATATAAAACTAACCTATTGTCCATAAAATGAATACCATGGGATAGACAATGTTTATGACTTATTGAAAAATAGAGATGACTTTTTCTTTTATTCTTTTTTATGACTTTCCAGAAAGCATTAAAAATACCACTCCTGCCCCAACAGGACCCCGAGATCCTCTTTTAATCATCTTCTTGGTGAGACAGCCAATTGTGGCAACTGTGTCCAAGGGCAGTTTTAAAAGTCAGCAAGAAGTTATTATACATCATTACTAAATATCCAGTTAACAGAGAATGGGGCCTATCTTCTTTGTTAAGAAGTAATTGTGAGGAAAAGAAATAAAACTAAGAATAAGAAGTTCTAGAGACATCACCTTCAAATCTACACCTGTATCTAATAAACCTATCCTGTTCTCTATAAGCAAATCTTAGACCAGGAAGGTACTACATGTTTGCTATGGCTAGAGATGGGGAATGAGATTAGGGTTATGGCTATTCATGATATAAGAGCCAAAAATATAGCTGTGAATGTGAATGAGGTCAATCTTATCACAACTGAAAAAGGCAGAGGATTTGGATCATATCCAGGAGATGCTGGCTGGAAGACAAAGAACATTTTTTTATTAAATTTTATCGTGTTCTCCTTATAACAATAATTCCATTCAATGAGTAACATGTACCAGCCACCCATCCTCCAAACATCCTCCTTTCAGAAGTGATATGTAAAGGTTCACAAGTACACAAAATAAAGGCTCATAGTCACACAAAACAAAACCCTCAAACCAGTGACCGGGCATTTGGCATTTATCCTTTTCCTTACTATTTTTCTTACCTTATCTGCATTGAAAATGGCCAAGAAGATGCCAAAGAATTAAAAACCAGAATTGTTTTTAAAACTATAGTTTCTTTCTACACAGAAGTAGAACAAATCTTATGTTGAAAGATGACAATAATTTTTATTTTATCTAATTTTTCCTTTTGGAAAAAATTCAGTGATTCTAAAAGAATTCAGATGGCAGCTTATAAAAATTATAGTTTCTCTTCTTTTAACTCAACCTTGCTAAATAATCTTACAAAAAGTTTCAAGGAAATTATCTTTAGGACATTCAAATCTCCATGCTCAGTAGATGTTCTCTCACTTCATTTAAAACAGCCACTAGATATTTTCCACGTTAAGAACTTGAGAACAAGCCCAGATTGCTTTCTCCCAAAACTCAAATCATAGAATAGTTTTGGCTGCACAGTTCTGTTTTCTAGGTCAAATATATATATGACTTCTTACAGATGGTATTTCACCTAAGGCATCAAGCAAGTTCAAACAGATAAAAAGCAACAGAGTAAAACACTTGAAACACGCTGAGAAACTGAACTCTAAGTCTGACTACATCATCAGGCAGCTGGCTAAATTAATCCCTCTAATGCAAAAGGTATGTTCACTTGTCCATTAGAAAAACTATGTCTGCAAATAAGAAATTTGCTATACAAATGACCCGAGTGTTTAAACAAAGCACAAGGAATCTCTGGGATCTAGTTCAGTTAGTGGAAAAAGTACAGGTTCTAGCCTCAGTCAGACCTTAGTTTGGACCCTGAGTCTGCCATTTACTGGCTCCTTGACAAGTGATGAACAACTTTGCCTTAGTTTCATAATAGGTAAAACTGGAATAACTCATACCTTGAACGCTTATGATGAGTCTTAAATACGGGAATAAATGCAAAAGTCCCTGGCACATAGCACCATTCAACTAGTTTTAGTTGACACCACTCCAGCCCCACCCTTAAGTTCTAACAATAACTTTACCCTTAAAAGGGTTATTTTCAAAATTCTGAGTTGGTAGGTTCTCATTTTTTAAAAAAGAAGAGGCCCTGGCCAGTTTTGCTCAGTGGATAGAGCATCGGCCTGCTGACTGAAGGGTTCTGAGTCTGGTTCTAGTCAAGGGCACATGGTTGCAGGCTCTATCCCCAGTGGGGGGTGTGCAGGAGACAGCCAATCAATGTTTCTCTCTCACCACTGATTTTCTATCTCTCTCCCCCTCTCCCTTCCTCTCTGAAATTAATAAAAAATATATATATGCTAAAAAAAGAAGAGAAAATGCATTAAGTGACTCTAAAGACATATTATGGTGCTAGATTCTCAGCAATAGGAGCCTACATTAGTCATGTTAGTGCCTTTGGGTGCTAACAGTCTAATAGAAGAAAAATTGACATCAAAGAGGAGGCACAACTTTCTACATTAGAAATGAGCAGATATTAGTTAAAATGGATATATGTCAATGTATGTGTATAAAACAATGCCATTATGCACAAAACATGATTACTTGCATCTACTATGGATGATGTTTGTGATTTTAATTTAGGTCTAAAACTAGAAATGTACAGGGGAAAATTCCCAGTGGGGGGTGGGGGGAGAGTCAGAAAAAAAAAAGATAATTTTTTATGGGTCCTTCTTTTACCTGACTTTCATCTTTAATTTTCCTCAGAAAACCAAAAAACTGTTTCTTGCAAGAACAATGGGGTATATTTAATTAATCTGCCTTTCCTCTGACATCCATCAGAATAATTTTTTAAAATTAGGCAGCAAGGGCCCGCTCCCTTTGGGTAGCATGCCTGTGCCTTTCCTGGATCCTCTCCTTCCCCCCACATGTGTTACCTTTCCCTTTCTCCTTTTCTCCTAAGCTCCGAGGGCCCTTCTTCTGCTTCTGTAATTTGTTTCCTGACTCCTTGCCCAACGGGCTCACTTTTTCTACCTCTGTAAGTTTCTAAATAAACTTTCTCTTATAGTTTGTAAAAAAAAAAAAAAAAGTTAGGCAGTGAATGTGTCAGGCTTCTTTATCAGTGGTGTAGATAAAACTAACAACTGATTAAAAATCTAAGTATGGGCCCTAGCCAGGTAGCTAAGTTGGTTCGAGCTTCGACCAAATGTGCCATCGTTGCGGTTTTGATCCCTGGTCAGGGCACACTCAAGAATCAACCAGTGAATGCGTGAATAGGTAGAGCAACAAACTGATGTTTTTCTTTCTCTTTCTCTCCCTCAAATCAATAAACATAAATAAATAATCTAAGTATATCCTCTTACAAGTGCAGAAGTAAAGTGAAAACTTTTAAACAGGTGAAGGTTTTTGTTGCTAGCTGATTCATACTGCTCTGGAAACCAAAGACACACAGGGCAAATCACAGGAGGGAGAACCCTGTCACTGCTACAGTATGTGGATTACAAAATAAGCAGTTTGGTTACGTCAGAGTGGAAAGGGCCTTTCCGGTGAGACAGAAAGCAGATTATCTTTATGTGTTTGGCAGTTGATAGCCTTGGATTCTAGGTGTTGGGAGATCTGTTTTCCTCCCTGTTTTGCTTCTAATTAGCCCTCTGGTCTTAGGCAAACCATTATACTTTTCTGCGCTTCAGTTTCCTCATCTGTAGGAATGAGGATCAAGTGAGCTCTATGGCTGCTCTGGGTTCATTTTCAATGAATGCCACTTGCCTGGCACTGTTATGTGTGGCAAGTCAAAACCAAGGGAGGATATCTAGTAGGCAATCAAAAGATAAGTTCTAGGAAAGATATACAGATTTCCCCCATCAGTGTAGGAGGCGGTAGCTGAAGGCTTGGGTGTGCATGATATCATTAGAAGGAATACTGTCTGAGGAGAGAAGGACAGAAAAGGAATCCTAAAAAAACTGACATTTAAAGGTTGGGCAGAGGAAAAAGAGATAATACAGGGACACAGTGGAAGACCAGGAAGGAATAGGGGAAAATGAGAGAGGAGGGGGAGAAAAAGAAAAAAGGAGATTAATAATGTATGCTGTCATTAAATGTAAAATAAAAATTGGTAAATACCTGCTGAATTTACAGCTAGATCACCAGTGGCCCAATTAAGAACAAGTGTTGTTTTTTTACATTTTTATTTATTGATTTTTAGGGAGGGGGAGAAAGAGAGGGAGAGATGGAGGAAGAGGGAAGAGAGAAATTTTGTAATACATATACATACACACAAAATAAGCAGTTTTTGTATATAGATAGATAGATTTGTTGTTCTACTTATTTATGCATTCATTGGTTGATTCTTATATGTGTCCTGACCAGGGATCAAACCTTCAACCTTGGTGGTGTATAGGGACAACACTCTAACCAACTAAACTACTCAGGGTAGATTATTTTTTATTTCAATATGTTTATTATAAACCGAACAAGACATGGGCCAATATTGACAGAGGCTTATAGGTTCAACGAGAGTAAGCCTCCTCCCCCCCTTTTTCTTAAAGATGGACAAATTTATGTTATGCAGAAATAGCTACTAGGTAAAGGTTGAAACACTGACTCAACCAGTATATATTAAGAACGTCCTACCAACAAAGCACTACTTCAAGAGTACAGGACAGAAGATCACATGGTCCCGAAATTTAGTCATCATCATTAAATATATAGGCTCTTCCAGCATAGAGATATCTAAAAATAATGATATAATTAATGATTTAATTACAAGTTTGATAAGGGCAAGCAGAAGTTGTCTAGGGGGCTGAGAGACCTCTAACAAAGATTTCAGCAGGCACATTGCTCAAAGTAAGGCAGAGTTCAAACCTAGGACATGATCTAGTCTGGGCAACTGGGGAAGGCTAAGAGGAAGTGATATTTAAGCTGAGTCCCAAGAAAATTTAAAAAGAAACAAAAGCTGGGGACAAGGGGCCTGCAGTGATATGCTAAGCAGACCCTCTTAGAAGACCTTGAGAGGGATGGGTCTGGGTGGGATTGTAGCTGAAAGGCAGTGTGGCAAGTGGCGTGGAGATGAGACTGAGGAGGTGGTGGGAGCCCAATCCTGGAGGGCTTGGATACAGTTTGAAGGATTTGGGATTCTATTATAAACTAGAGGCCTAGTGCGTGAAAATTCATGCACTGGAGGGGATGGTCCCTCAGCCCGTCTGCCCCCTCCCACAGTCTGGGAGCCCTCAGGGGCAGAGGTGACTAAGTGATCAGGGAAGGCAACGCCCCATCACACCTCTGCTGCTGCCACTGCTGGCAGCGCAAGACTCGGCCGGCCCTGGTTACCTGAGCCTCGGACAGCACTGGGCAGCAGGGCAACCACCATCTGAGGCTTGCCTGCGCCTCAGGCTGGCCCTGGGTGGCTGGGGGCTAAAGGGACTGGGCGCTGCCATCTTGTGGCTGTGGGCGCTGCCATCTTTGAGGGTGTGGCAGTCAATTAGCATATTCCCTCCTTATTGGCTGTGGGTGCCGCCATCTTGCGATGGTGTGGGGTCAATTAGTATATTTCCTTTTATTAGATAGGATAAAGGGAAAGCCATTCAGGGGCTTTAAGTAAGAGAGTGACATTAAAAATAGCAAAGGAACAAGATAAATATAAAAAGAGCAAAATAAAGACTGAAGTTCCTGAAAGGATTAGAAGGAATAAGATCCAGAGCTGGGAGCACAGGTTATCTCATTGGCATAGTTCCAGGGCTTCGCAACCTAGACTGGGAAGCTTTGTGTCCTTGCTCTGTGAGTGCTTTATGGGTGTGGAAAGGTTTACCTTCAGTCCTAGGGGCAGCCCGGCAGAGCTCAGAGGAGCTAGATACCCTGAGGCAGTTACCACAAGTACCAAACAGCCTTTTTATCCCATTGCACTGAACAAATACCTTTTTCAGTATCTGTCAAGATGTATAAAGGGTTGGAAGCACTGCAGGTCTTTATTGATGGCTTTTTCTCTATGAAAGGAGACGTGGATGGATAAATGAGCACCGATGCTGAGGGAGCACCCGGGGCAGGGTTCTGGTTTGATGACCTCTAAATTTCTTTCTGCGTAGGAGTCAGAGTAAAGGTATTTTTTGTCTATTTTTCCCTTTAACACTCATCTAGTTCTTATCTCATGTCAGATACCATTCATCTGAAGCATTCACATGTGTTAACTCATTTAATCTTCAAAATATTATCACTGGTCCCAGTTTCCAGGTGAAAAAGTGAAGCACAGGAAGAGTAAGTGACCTGCACAAGGACACATTTGTGGGAGAGCCAGCTTCCAACCAGATGGTCTGGCTCCAGTGCCCAGGCTCTTCACTACTCGAAGCTGCCTCTGCAGCCCTTGGCTGAGGGACTGCAGGGCTAGAGGAGAGGGTTTTAGTAGAAATACCAACTGCCATTAGAGGAATGGGATTGCAGCCCCAGCTGTTTCTAAAAAAGTCAACCTCTGTAAGGTTCACTGTCCTCACCTGCGAAACAATGATGATAGAATGTACATGTTGTTATAAAAATTAAAGAGATAATACATGCAAAGTTCTCAGTGCCTAGCACAGAGAAAGCACTCAAAAATGACATCTGGCCGAAACCAGTTTGGCTCAGTGGATAGAGTGTCGGCCTTCGGACTGAAAGGTCCCAGGTTCGATTCCGGTCAAGGGCATGTACCTTGGTTGCAGGCACATCTCCATTAGGGGGCGTGCAGGAAGCAGTTGATTGGTGTTTCTCTCATTAATGTTTCTAACTTTCTATCCCTTTCCCTTCCTCTCTGTAAAAAATCAATAAAATATATATTTAAAAAAAATGACATCTGCTCCTCCAATGGCAAAGGTTGTTAACTAAATAAATGTAGAGTGTGTCTGTCAGGCAGCCCTGCAGAGGGCACAAGTTTAATGGCACCAATTTCCAGTGCTGTATTATCTCCAGCAGACCCTGGGAGAAGGCTGATGGTGTGCATAATATAGAGCTAGGATTTAATAGAAACGGAGGATGGGACCCAGGCTAACAAGTACTTACTGATCAATATTCAATCAAGCAAGCAATAATACATACTTGTTAAATAGTGATTTGCACTACCATCAACCTAATTTCTATAACTTTATAAAGTTTCTAAGGGAAATACACTCGGGACTCATCTTTGGACAGCAGGCAGGACACATCACTGTCAGGAAGAAATGACAGGATTCCAAAAGGAGGAGAGCTGAGAGGTATTGGGGTAGGGCGGTCAGGAGGTCATAAAAGGGTTCCTACAATGCTAACTTCCTGCTACAGTACTTTCCCTACCTGTTCTTTTCTCCCTTTGAACCTATTAAAGATGAAGCAAAAAAACATTAAAACCCAATCCATGAGAAAGTGATAGAGAAGACTGAGATGGGTTTATGTTTTAGAGGAAACACTAGGAACTAAAATTTTCTTGGGCATTGTCTCCTAAAGGTCTGGGAGAGGGGCAGAGACTATAAAAGCAGAGCTGATTGCTGGTGCAAGGAACAGCTTTGGGGGACTTGTGGTGGACGTTGAGGGGGATCAGGTCTGTGAAAGAGTGGCTGAAGGCACAGATCCCCAGGAGAGGCAGAGGGAGAGGATAAAACCATCAGCAGCAGTGGTGAGGAGGGAAAGGGAGTTCCTAAACCCACAAGGGTCCACCCTAGGTCAGACATTCATAAAAGACATCAGCTGCTGGGGCTGGTTCCTCTTTTACTGGAATAAATTTAAAGTAAGTAATTGGTGGTCACTATTTTTAAAGATTAAATAAAAACAACCCATGCCCC
>PVJN01027763.1:0-27768 GCA_004026805.1 Lasiurus borealis
AAACCAGTGTTATATGAAATGCTGAAGGGTACTCTTCTAGAAGAGGAAGAAGAAAGAGGTAAAAGCCAAAAAATTATGAACAAATACATATCTATCAACAAGTGAATCTAAAAATTAAGTGAATTAAAAATTTGATCAACAGAATAAACTGGTGAATATAATAGAACCAGGAGCACAGAAAGGGAGTGGACTGTTAATTCTTAGGGGGAAAGGGGTGAAGGGTGTACAGGGAGATACTGGACAAAAATCTTACACCTATGGATGAGAACAATGGGAGGGAACTAAGGGCAGAAGGAGGGGTGGGAGCTGGGTGGAGGGGTGCTATAGAGGGGAAAAAAGATAAACAAATGTAATAATCTGAATAATAAAGATTTAATTTAAAAAATAAAAATAGAAATAAAATAAAATAAAATTTCCTCACATTATAAATCTGTTATGCCTTAAGAAACAAGAACTGCTGCCCATTATGAGGAGCCTTTGTTTGGGGTTCCTACTCTTGCTCAAATATGTTCCAGTGTTACAACCATATATAAACACCATAAAAATGGCAAAGAATGTTAACTGAGCACTTATTAGATGTAAACAATAAGTGTACTTTCTAAAAATAACAAACTTAATATGTCCTGTTTACAGATAGGCAAGTTCTAAAAGCAAGTCTGTGGTAGCCCCTTGAAGGCCATTATGCTGGTGGACTGTAGTGGTTTGATGTTTTCAGAAAGCCATGGTACTGAGTGGTTTAGACATTTCTATTGTACATTTAATCCTTGCAATGATCAAATGAAGTAGGGTTACTATGTGTAGCTCATAGTAAGTGTTAAAGTGGAAATCTAACCCAGGTCTATCCAAAGGCCATGACCTATGTCACTACTACACCTTGCTTCCAACAAACATTTGAAAGCTTGTTCTAATATTACTTAGTAATTTTTTTCATATTTTTAAAATTTATGAAAGACAGAGAGAGAGAAACATTGCTGCAATGTTCCACATGTTTATGCATTCCTTGGTTGATTCTTGCATATGTCCTAAATAGGCATTAATTTGTAGCCTGCTACATTGCCAAATTCATTTATTAAGTCAATTAGTTTTGGGATGGAGTCCTTTGGGATTTTTATGTACAGTATCACGTCATCTGCAAATAAGGACAGCTTTACTTCTCCTTTTCCAATTTGGATTCCTTTTATTTCTTTTTCTTGTCTAATTGCAATGGCTAATACTTCCAGTATTATGTCGAACAGGAGAGGTGAGAGTGGGCATCTTTGTCTTGTTCCTCTTCTTTGGGGAAATGGTATTAGTTTTTGCCCATTGAGTATGATGTTAGCTGTGGGTTTGTCATATATGGCTTTTGTGATGTTGAGGTATGATTCTTCTATTCCCATCTTACAGGAGTTTTCATCAAGAAATGGTGTTGAATTTGGTCAAATGCTTTTTCTGCATCAATTAATATGACTATTTGATTTTTATGTCTCAATTTAGTTATGCGATATTTCACGTTTATTGATTTGTGGATATTGTACCATCCTTGCATTCCTGGGATAAATTCTACTTGGTCATGGTGTGTGATCTTTTTAATGTACTGCTGGATCCGATTTGCTAAAATTTTGTTGAAGATTTTGGCATCTATGTTCAAGAGAGATATTGGCCTATAATACTCTTTCATTGTGTTGTCTTTATCTGGTTTTGGTATTAGGGTGATGCTGGCTTCATAGAAGGTGTTTGGAAGTGTTACTTCTTCTTGAATGTTTTTGAATAGTCTGAGAAGGATAGGTTTTAATTCTTCCTTGAATGTTTGGTAAAACTCTCCAGTGTAGCCATCTTGTCCTGGGTTTTTGTTTCTGGAAGCTTTTTATGACTGCTTCAGGTTCTTCCATAGTTATTGGCCTACTGAGATATTTAGATTCTTCCTGGTAGAGTTTTGGAAGGTTATATTTTTCTAGAAATATGTCTATTTCTTGCAAGTTGTCCAATTTGTTGGAATAGAGTTGTTCATAGTATTTTTTAACAATCCTTTGTATTTCGGCGGTGTCTGTTGTTATTTCCCCTCTTTCATTTCTGATTTTGTTTATTTGGGTCTTATCTCTTTGTTTCTTGGTGAGCCTGGATAGAGGTCCATCAATCTTGTTTATCCTTTCAAAGAACCAGCTCTTGGTTTTGTTGATCTTTTGAATTGTTTCTTTGATGTCCATGTTGTTTATCTCTGCTCTGATCTTTACTATTTCCTTCCTTCTTCTTATACTGAGCTTTTCTTGTTGCTCTCTTTATAGCTCTTTCAGATGTAGGATTAGGAAATTTATTACCATTGTTTCCTGTTTTTGTGCAGTAGGCTTGTAGGGCCATGAACTTCGCTCTCAAGACTGCTTTCACTGGTTCCCATAAATATTTTGTTGTGTTGCCATTGTCATTTGTTGCCATGATGTTTTTTATTTCTTCCTTGATATCTCTGGTTAACCCATCATTGTTTAATAGCATGCTGTTTAGTGTCCATGTGTCTGATTTCTTTACATTGTTTTTATTATATTTGACTTGCAATTTTATGAGAAAATGTTCTGTGAGAAAATGTTTGACATGATTTCTATCTTATTGAATTTAAAGAGACTTTTCTTATGACCCAATGTATGGTCTATCTTTGAAAATGACCCATGTGTACTGTAGAAGAATGTATACTCTGTGGCATTGGGGCAAAATGTTCTGAAGATGTCAATTAATTCCATCAGGTCTGGTGAGTCATTTAGGATTGATGATTTTTTGTTTAGTGGTGACAGTGGGGTATTAAAGTATCCTAGTATGATTGTATTGCTGTCAATCTCTCCCTTAATATCCTCCAGGAATTTTTTTATGTAAGTAGGTGCTCCTACATTGGTTGTGTATTTGTTTACCAGAGTTATTTTTTCTTGTTGGATTGTTCCCTTTATTATTATGAAGTAGTCTTCTTTATCACTTGCTATGTCCTTCACTTTGAGATCTAATTTGTCAGATATAAGTATTGCAACCCCAGCTTATTTTTTAATTCCATTTGCCTGAAATACCATCTTCAATCCCTTCACCCTCAATCTGTGTGCATGTGTTTTCCTGAGGTGGGTTTCTTGTAGACAGCATATGTATGGATCATGTTTTCTTATCCAATCGTTTACCCTATGTCTTTTGATTGAAGCATTTAATCTGTTTACATTTAAATTTATTATTAATAGGTTCTTATCTGTCGCCATTTTTTGTCTTTACCCCTGAGTTCTTCTTCGCTTCCCATTTCTTTTTATTACAGCAGACCCCATAACTTTTCTTGCATTACTGGTTTGGTGGTAATATATTCCCTTAGTCCTTTTTTGTCTGTGAAGCTTCTGATTTCACCTTCAGTTTTGATCGAAAGCCTTGCAGGGTACAGTGTTCTTGGATTCAGACACTTCCTTTACATGACTTTGTATATTTTATTCCATTTCTTTCTGGCCTAATGAGTTTCTGTTGAGAAATCAGTTGCTAGTCTTATGGGGGTTCCATTGTAGCTAACTTTCTGTTTCTCTCTGGCTGCTTTTAAGATTCTTATTTGTCATTGGTGTTTGCCAATTTAATTACAATGCGCCTTGGTGTCGCTTTGTTGGGGTTCATTTTGCTTCGGACCTTTTAAACTTCTTGGATTTGTGTGTATTTTTTCTTTTCCATATTAGGGAAGTTTTCTGTCATTATTTCTTCAAACAGGTTTTCTATTCCTTGCTCAGTTTCTGCTCTTTCTGGAACCCCAATTATGCGGATGTCGTTTTGTTTCCTGTTATCCCAAATTTCCCTTAGGCTCTCTTTTTGCTTTGTAATTTTTTTTTCTAGACGCTGTTCTACTTGGGTGTTTTTTCCTAAGTTGTCTTCTAGCTTACTGATGTGGTCCTCTGCTTCTTCTAGTCTATTTTTGATACTTTCTATTGAGTTCATTGGAGCAGTGATGTCATTTTTCATTTCTTCTTCATTATTCTGCATTTCTTCTTGCTTCATCATCATTTTCTCTTGGCTCTTATTCATTTCCTCTTGGGAATTCTTCATTTCCTCTTGGCTTTTACATTGTCGATTTTGTCTTCCATTCGTTTCATCCACCTTATGATCATTTCTCTGAACTCTTTCTCTGGCAGGCTTATTTCTGCTTCTATTTCATTTACTTCTTTTTCTGGTGATACCTGCCTTTCTGTCATATACAGGATGTTTCTTCGTCTGCCCATGGTCTTTCTTCTCTTGGTGTCTGGGAATGTAGTTCTCTCTCCTACGTTGATTCAAAGGCAAAAACTACAACATAACCAGGTACAACACAGAAAGCACTGAACAGAAATGTATTCATGATGTTAATAAACAGAAATAAGGTGACCACCAATGAAAGACAAATTATGGCTAAGTAGAGAAAGAAGAAGAGGAAAATGAGGAAAAAAGAAAAGAATGAAGTGCTAAAATCAAATTGGGAGAAGGGAAAATAATTAAAATAAAATAAAAAGGAGAAGAAGGAAAAGAAGAAGGAGAAGGAGAAGAAGAAGAAGAAGAAGAAGAAGAAGAAGAAGAAGAAGAAGAAGAAGAAGAAGAAGAAGAAGAAGAAGAAGAAAAGAGAGAAAGAGAAAAAATTCAGAGAGAAAAGAAAGATAATAAGAGAGAAAAAAGGGAAGAAAATATTGATGTGAGGAGAAAACTCCAATAGAACAGCCACTAATTCCAACAAATGCTGGCAAAAAGTACTTGGATACTTGGATAATAATACAAACTAGAAATAACAACTAATATACAGGGAGGTGAGGAAAAAGAGAGGTAAAAAACAAACCAACACAATGTAAACAAAAAGAAAATAAAACAAGTAGAATAAGCTAAAACCATCTCAGAAAAAAAGTACAAAAAATCAGATGAAGAAAAATGACAACGGAGTAGACAGAAGAATCTGGAGCTTTGTCGCTGGGCAGAGGGAGAGGGAGCAGTTTGGAGTTGCATTGGGAGTGTTTGTTGGCCAATTAAGAGCCAGTTATCCTCCAGGAGAAGGTGGGGGACTGCTGGATGGGCCTCTCCTGACCAGGCAGTCCCACTGCCACGGGGTTTTTGTCTGCCATAGCCATCAGTGCCAACGCAGAGTCTGTGCAATCTTGCACAGGGAGGTAGATGTCTGTGGCGGTCTGAGAGCTGTGGCTGAAGCACTCACCGAAGAGCCGGGGACCCAGAACACCAATCTCCAATCCGGCCAGACACTCAGACTCAGAGGAGGTCCACATAGCACACAGAAAGTTCAGATTTAACCTGGGATAAGGTGAGGTCTCCTGTCCCGCAGAGCAGAGATGCGCACACTGAGGGAACAAGGCTGCAGGAAAGCTGCTTCTGGAGAGGTCCACAGACATGGGGCAGGGCGTGACCTTCAAGTGTGGAGGCAAACTCTCAGAGTTGTTGACAGAGGAGAGCTCTGGAAAAAGACTCGTTTTGATCTAAGGCAGTGGGACAGCCTGAAAGTTATTACAGTGTCCCGGCTGCAAAATCCCCACAAACCGGTTTTGAGTACCACAGAGTAGCAGTATCTGAGAACAGCCTAGAGAGGAACAGTGCTTAGTCTCAGAGATCAATTCCGAAACACTGTCATGCAGTGGATGACGCATAAATTGACTCTCCATAACCACAAAAGAAAAAAAAGATTAACACACAACTCAGCACTGGACCACATGGAACTGCAATACCCTCCCTACTGGGAAACAGGAGTGCCAAGCAGAACAATAGTGGAAGTGAAGGACAATTCTTTTTTTTTAATTAAATCTTTATTATTCAGATTATTACATTTGTTTTTCTTTTTTCCCATCCATAGCACCCCTCCACCCACCTCCCACCCTCCCCTCCCTCGCATTGATCTCATCCATAGGTGTATAATTTTTGTCCATTCACTCCCTATACACCCTCGCCCCTTTCCCCCTGAGAATTATCAGTCCACTCCCTGTCTGTGCTCCTGATTCTAGTATATTCACCAATTTAGTCTGTTGATCAAATGTTTAATTCACTTAATTTTTAGATTTACTTGTTGATAGATATGTATTTGTTGTTCATAATTTTTTGGCTTTTACCTTTTTCTTCTTCCTCTTCTAAAAGAGTACCTTTCAGCATTTCATATAATACTGGTTTGTAGTTGATGAACTCCTTTAGCTTTTTCTTATCTGTGAAGCTCTTTATCCGTCCTGGAATTCTGAATGATAGCTTTGCTGGATAGACTATTCTTGGTTGTAGGTTTTTGCTATTCACAACGTTGAATATTTCTTGCCACTCCCATCTGGCCTGCATCGTTTCTGTTGAGAAATCAGCTGACAGTTGTATCGGTGCTCCCTTGTAGGTAATGAACTGTTTTTCTCTTGCTGCTTTTAATATTCTCTCTTTCCTTCTGCTCTTGGTATTTTAATTATGATGTGTCTTGGTGTAGTCCTCTTTGGATTCCTTTTATATGGGGTTCTGTGTGCTTCCTGGACTTGTAAGCCTAATTCATTCATCAGATGTGGGAAGGTTTCAGTCATTATTTCTTTAAATAGGTTTTCAGTATCTTGCTCTATCTCTCTTCTGGCATGCCCACAATTCTGATGTTGGTAGTTTTGGAGCTGTCCCAGAGTCTCCTTATATTATCTTCACATTTTTGAATTTTTTTCTCTTCTTGCTTTTCCACTCCAGTGTTTTCTCCTTCTTTATATTTCAAATTTTTGATGTGATTCTTGCCTTTCTCTAGTCTGCTGTTAGGACTCTGTATAATATTTTTTTATTTCAGTCAGTATATGTTTAATTTCTAGTTGGTCCTGTTTCATATTTAGTTGAACCTTTTCCATCTCTAGTTGGCTCTTTTGAATCTCTAGTTGGTCCTTTTTCATCTGCTCTTGGCTCTCGCTAAGTTTATCCAACTTTTCTAGCATATTTTTGAAAAACTTTATAAGCATAATTTTGAACTCTATATCCAGTCGTTTCTTTTCCTCCATTTCTTTTGTTTGTGATCCCTTCCCTTGTCTCAGCATTTTCACTATGGCGGGAAAACTTCTGTGTTGAATTCCGCCTTATGATACCAGACTTGCAAAACCGAAGGAGCCTCTGTTGAGCTTGGGATGGGTGCAGTCTCAGGGCTTAAGGGACCACATTGCTTTCCAGTCGCCCCCGCAGGGCCTGTAGACCACTACCTTTCCAGCTCCCCTGCACACCAGTACCACATGAGTCTAGGTCTCCAGGGTTTGGCCTGAAACAGGGGCTTAGTGGACTCAGAAGTGGCACCGTTGGGAGAGTCTGTCTCCCACCCACTTGCAAAAGCCAGTAGCACAATCAGCCGTCTGTCCTCCACGCAGTACCGTGCGCGACCAAATAAAGACAACACAATAAAAGAGAATTATAGACCAATATCTCTCATGAACATAGATGCCAAAATCCTCAACATAACTCTAGCAAATCGGATCCAGCACTACATCATAAAGATCATACACCATGACCAAGTAGGATTCAACCCAGGAATGGAGCGATGGTACAATATCCACAAATCAATGAATAATATACATCACATAAACAAATTGAGAGATAAAAATCACATATTCATATCAATTGATGCAGAAAATGCATTTGACCAAATTCAACACCCTTTCTTGATAAAAACTCTCAGTAACATGGGAAAGAAGTATCATACCTCAACATCATAAAAGCCATATGTGATAAACCCACAGCTAACATCATACT
This sequence comes from Lasiurus borealis, assembly GCA_004026805.1. Classification (NCBI taxonomy): domain Eukaryota; kingdom Metazoa; phylum Chordata; class Mammalia; order Chiroptera; family Vespertilionidae; genus Lasiurus; species Lasiurus borealis. The sequence continues at coordinate 7,678 of PVJN01027763.1, forward strand.
CAATGGGCAAAATCTAAAACCATTTCCACTAAGAACAGGAACAAGACAGGGATACCCACTCTAACCTCTCTTGTTTGACATAGTACTGGAATTATTAGACATTTCAATTAGACAATAAGAAGAAATGAAAGGCACCCAATTTGGAAAAGAAGAAGTAAAGCTGTCCTTATTTGCAGATGACATGATACTGTACATAAAAAAACCGAAGGACTCCATCCCAAAACTAATTGACTTAATAAATGAATTTGGCAATGTAGCAGGCTACAAAATTAATGCCAAGAAATCTGTGGCATATCTATACACTAATAGTGAAAATACAGAAAGAGAGACTCAAAAAGCTGTCCCATTTACCATCGCACCAAAAAACTTAAGATACCTAAGAATAAACCTAACTAAAGAGGAACAACACCTATTTGTAGAAAATGACTGGACACTGAAAAAAGAGATAGAAGAAGATGTTGACAGATGGGAGAGCATACAATGAACATGGACTGGGAGAATCAACATCATTAAAATGTCCATACTACCCAAACAAATCTATAGATTCAATGCACTCCTCATTAAAATACCAATGACATATTTCACAGACCTAGAAAGAATTCTTCATAGATTCATCTGGAACAAAAAAAGACCACGAATAGCCACAGCAATTCTGAAGAAGAAGAATAAAGTAGGTGGGATCTCAATACCAGATTTCAAACTATATTACAAAGCAATTGTTCTCAAAACAGCCTGGTACTGGCACAAGAACAGACATATAGACGAATGGAATAGAATAGAGAATCCAGATATCAACCCAAACCACTATGCTCAACTCATATTTGACAAAGGAGGCATGAACATACAATAGAGCCAAGATACCATCTTTAAAATGGTGTTGGGAAAATTGGACAGATACATGCAAAAAAAAAAATGAAACTGGACCACCAACTTACACCAAATACAAAAATAAACTCAAAATGGATCCTGGACTTTAACATTAGAAGGCAAACTGTAAAAATATTAGAGGAATCCACAGGCAGCACAATATCAGACATATGCCGAAAGAACTTCTTCACTGATACTGCTCCAAAGGCAATGGAAGCTAAAGAGAATGTAAACAAATGAGACTACATCAAAATAAAAGTTTTTGTATAGCAAAAAAAAACATCAACAAAACAATAAGAAAGACCACTGTATGGAAGAACATATTTGCAAATGTTATCACTGATAAAGGTTTAATTTCCAACATCTACAGCCAACTTATACAACTTAATAAAAGGAAGATAAATGATCCAATAAAAAATGGGCAACAGATCTATATAGAACCTTTTCGAAAGATGACAGGAAGGCCAAGAGACATATGAAAACATGTTTAAAGTCAGTAATTATCTGAGAGATGCAAATCAAAATGACAATGTGATACCATCTTACACCTGTCAGAATGACAATCATCAACAAATCAACAAAAGACAAGTGTTGATGAGGATGCAGAGAAAAAGGAACCCTCTTGCACTGTTGATGCGAATGCAGACTAGTGCAGCCACTGTGGAGAACAGTATAGAGTTTCCTCAAAAAACTAAAAATGGAACTCTCATTTGACCCAGCAATCCCACTCTTAGGAATATATCCTAAGAAAGTAGAAACACCAAACTGATATGATCTATGCACCCCTATGTTCATAGCAGCACAATTTACAATAGTTACAATTTGGAAACAGCCTAGGTGCCCGTCAGCAGATGAGTGGATCAGAAAACTGTGGTACATCTACACAATGGAATTCTATGCTGCCATTAATAAGAAGGAACTCTTACCATTTGCAGCCACCTGGGTGGACCTGGAGAGCCTTATGCTTAGTGAAATAAGCCAGTCAATGAAGGAAAAACACCACATGATCTCACTCATTTGTGGATAATAAAGAACATTATAATCTGATGAACAAAAGGATTGATACAGAGGCAGTAAAGCATCAAACTGACTGTGAAATTATAGCAGGAAGATTAAGGAGAGGTGGGGTAGATAAGAGATCAATCAAAGAACTTGTATCTATGCATATAAGCATAACCAATGAACATAGACACTGCGGGGTTGGTTATGCCTGGGAGGGAGTGGGAACAATGGGGAGATATGTATACATGTAACACAATAAAAAAAAACAAAGTATAAAAAATCGATAAAATCAGCATTCAGGCGAACTGTAACAAAGGGATATACAGAAAAACAACTTATTTGATAGTGAATACAAGGACAGAGAGGTTTGTATGGACTTGAAGTAGGGGATTTGAAATTATATATATAAGTGGGGTGAAATTTAGCCGGGTAAAGAGAAAGAATAGGGAGAATATAAAGTTGGAAAAGGGAAAGAGAAACAAGACAACAAAATGGGGAAAATTAGGAGGAGAGTGTTGGCATAAATGTAGAGTTGAGATAGAGTAAGATTATGCTAAAGGAAAGATGAAAATAGAATGTAGAACTCTACTCCCAAAGTAAAATGAAGAGAAAACATAATGACACTTGTTTTTTTCCAAAAAGTTAAAATAGTAGTAGTAATAATACTGGTTGAAACAAAAATGTAATAATTGAAAACTTAAAATCAATTGAGGAGGGAAGAAGAAAAAATAGTTTTTAATTAAAATATGCAAAATTTAAAAAAAGAAGAAAAAGAAAAAAAATAGAATGGGCAGTAGTGAAGATCATTCACTTCCACTATTGTTCTGCTTGGCACTCCTGTTTCCCAGTTCGGAGGGTATTTCACAGCCTGTGGGTCGCGACCCCAGTGGGGGTCGAAAGAGCAAAATACAGGGGTCGTCTAAAGCCATTGGAAAATACATATTTCCGATGGCTTTAGCAGCTGAGAAGTCGTGCTACCATCTGCAGCAGTGCTATTCAGCTGTAACGCTCGTCATTATGGATATACGTTCCAAACTGAATGCCTGCGTGCATGTGCAGATGTTATTGCATCATCTGTCTAAGGGGCGGCGGAAGCCGGGGCAATGCTCCACAGTCCATAGCAGCGCATTACGTCTGTCTGGCGCTTGCTGACATCATCAGTGGGCGGACGCAGCAGGCGCCAGAGGACAGAAGTCTAGGAGGCGAAGAGGCAAGAGGTGGAGTGGCAAGAGAGTCTGCGAGACAGCCTGCTGGTATAAAAAAGGTTAATAATGTAAAAACAATACACATACCATACACACAATACTGTGTAATTGTAAGGTGCTTTGTGTGTAATCATTACACAGTACACAAAGCAGCTTACACTTACACAGAGCACCATACATTTACACAGTATGAATTACATCGGTCTTATACTATAAGAGACCACTATAAGATGTAGTTCACACTCTTCCCCAATGTATAATTATCTCCCATATCTCCCACTATTTTCCCATATTCTGAATGAGGAAATTGCTTAAATTAGCGGTTTCCGGCATTGAATCCGCCTCCTATTGATTTCATTGTGAGTGCGGCAGATTTTGTGGAAGAGAGCTCCCGAGGATCTCGAGTTACCACACAATCCTCCATAGCCTCCTATTTCAATAAGAGTCAGAGAAATGAGTTTCCGACACATTTCTTTCTCTCCAATTTAAGTCAATGGGAGGTTGCAGCAGATTCCGCTCAAATAAAGAGCATGTTCCTAATGTGGAAAAATTTAAGCAACATGCTCTATATTTGAGCGGAATCCGCTGCGGCCTCCCATTGACTTGAATAATAGTTAGAGACATGAGCCAGAACTGTATTTCTGCCTTACAGGGGATCTCTCCTCTGCGGAATTCACGGATCTCCCATTGAAGTAAACGAGATGTGGATTCCACCGCAGAAACCGCCATGCTGTGCAGAAACTGCAGTGTATCCTATGACATAATTCACACTGTTCTATATAGAAAACTTGCCACTAATTGGGAAAAAAACAGATCCATTAGTTAAGCATGTGAATACGACCCCCTGGTCATAGTAACAGGTGTGTAATAAGAAACAACACAGGAAAAAGTAAATAATAGGAAACTTTAACAAACTATTTAGACGCAACTATCTTTTTTTTTTTTTTTTTTTTTTTTTTTTTTTTTTTTTTTTTTTTTTTTTTTTTTTTTTTTTTTTTTTTTTTTTTTTTTTTAGCTAACCGTCTCATGACAATGGATCATTTAGACAAGAATATTAGGAAAAGAAAATACACTGAGGATTTCTTGCAGTATGGTTTTACCTCAATAATTACAGCAGGAATTGAGGAACCACAATGTGTTATTTGTTGTGAAGTTCTCTCAGCTGATAGCAAGCATCCAAGCGTTGCTGGCAAGGATATCGACTATTTTAGAAGCAAAGCTGATGGACTCAAGAAATCTAGATTTGACACTGGTGGCTATTACCACAAACACAATGTAGCAGCTGTTGAAGCGTCATATTTGGTGGCACTCAGAATCGCCAGAGCTATGAAACCTCACACCACTGCTGAGGATTTACTGTTGCCAGCTGCAAAAGACATAGTTCGAGTGATAATTGGAAATGAATATGTTCAGAAATTGAATGCAATTTCCTTATCTAAGGACACTGTCCGCAGAAGAATAGAAGACATGTCTGCTGATATTCTTGATCAGGTGATCCAGGAAATTAAATCTGCACCACTACCAATATTCAGTATCCAACTTGATGAATCTACAGACGTGGCAAACTGTGCACAGTTATTGGTTTACGTGAGGTATATTAATGATGGCGACTTTAAAGATGAGTTTCTTTTTTGCAAATGGCTTGAAACGACAACAACTGCACATGATGTTTTTGATGCAGCTGGTTCTTTTCTAAAAGCGCTTAACATCTCCTGGGAAAAGGTTTGCGGTGTTTGCACAGATGGTGCTCCTGCTATGCTAGGATGTCTCTCAGGATGTCAACATTTGGTACAAAATGAATCGCCAAAAGCAATTGGAATACACTGTATGATACATCGCCAAATATTAGCTACTAAGATACTGCCGCAAGATTTACAAGAAGTAATGAAAAGCGTCATAACATGTGTCAATTTTGTTAAGTTGAGCGTCTTAAACAGTCAGCTGTTTTGGCAACTGTGCAACGAGGTAGATGTGCCAAACAATGCTCTGTTACTTCACACTGAAGTCAGATGGTTGTCAAGAGGAAAAATTTTAAAACGTGTCTTTGAGCTTCGTGATGAACTGAAAACATTTTTTAATCAGAAAACAAGACCACAATTCAAAGTACATTTTAGCGATAAAACTGAGCTGCAGAAAATAGCTTTCTTGGTGGACATCTTTGTCATCTGGAATGACTTAAATTTATCACTGCAAGGATCAAATGCAACATGCCTTGATTTGTCTAAAAAATTAGATCATTCCAAATGAAACTTCAGCTTTGGAAAAATAAATTGGATAAAAATAAAATTTATATGTTTCCTACATTATCTTCCTTCTTTGAGGAACATGACATTGAGCCAGACCAAAAAAAATTATGATGATAACTTCTGTGAAAGAACATTTGCACATGCTTACAGACGAAATTTCATCATACTTTCCTAATCTACCTGACACCCCATTTGCACTAGCCAGAAGTCCATTCACAGTGAAAGTTGAAGATGTTCCAGAGACAGTGCAAGAAGAGTTCATTGACCTAATTAACAATGATGCAGCGAGAACAGATTTCTCTATAATGCCACTGACAAAATTTTGGATTAAGTGTTTACAGTTATATCCTATTCTGTCTGAGACTGTGCTGCACCTTCTTCTTCCTTTTCCAACAATATATCTTTGTGAAACAGGGTTTTCCAGCTTTCTGGTAATCAAGTCTAAATACCAAAGTAGACTTGTGGAAAATGATCTTCACTGTGGCCTTGCAAAGACTGCCCCAAGAATTTCTGAATTGGTAAACAAGAAGCAACCACAACCATCTCACTGAATTTGGCAGCATACTGTTGCAAAATATTGCACTGTTGTTTACTGTTATATTACTGTTGTTATATTTAAACCCATGCTATGCCCTGGTGAAATGTTATTTATTGGAATTAGTAATACATATTTCTCAACATATTAAATATTGTTTTTGTGATTAATCACTATGTTTAAATTATGTTTAATTTGTAGCAATGAGAATACATAATGCATATCAGGTATTTACATTCCGAATCATAACTGTAGCAAAATTACAGTTTTGAAATAGCCACCAAAATTATTTTTTGGTTTGAGGTCAATGCAACATGAGGAACTGTATTGCAGGATCACGGCATTAGAAAGGTTGAGAACCACTGGTATTGCAGTTTCCTGTGTTCCACTGCTGAGTTGTGTTGTTGTTGTTTTTTTTAATATATTTTATTGATTTTTTACAAAGAGAAAGGGAGAGGGATAGAGAGCTAGAAACACCGATGAGAGAGACACATCGATCAGCTGCCTCCTGCATGCCCCCTCACTGGGGATGTGCCCACAATCAGTATACATGCCCTTGACCCGAATAGAACCCGGGACCTTTCAGTCTGCAGGCCGATGCTACATCCACGGAGCCAAACCGGTCTCGGCTGCTGAGTTATGTTTTAATCTCTTTATTCTTTTGTGGTTATGTGAGAGTCAATTTGTGCATCATTCAGTAGGTGGCAGCGTTTTGGAATTGACCTCTGAGACTAAGCACAGGACTTCTCTAGCCTGTGCTTAGATCCTGCTTCTCTGTGGTACTCAAAACCGGTTTGTGGGGATTTGAGCAGTTGGGACACTGTAATAACTCCCAGGCTGTCTTTCTACCTCAGATCAAAATGAGCTGTTTTCTAGAGCTCCTCTCTGTCAACAGCTCCAAGAATCCACTTCCACACTTAGGGATCATGCCCTGCCCCACATCTGCTTTCCCGAAGCCTGGTTCCCACAGTGTGCAGGTCTCTGTTCTGTGGGACCAGAGACCTCACTTTATCCCAGGTGAAATCTGACCTTTCTGTGTGCCGTGTGGAGCTCCTCTGAGTCCGTGTGTCTGCGCTGATTGGAGACTGGTGTTCTGGGTTCCCTGGCTGTTAGGTGGGCACTTTAGCCACAGCTTTCAGACAACTGCAGACATCCACCTCCCTCTGCAAGATGGTGCAGTCTCCGCGTTCGCGCTGGTAGTTCAGGCAGACAAAAACCTCGTGCCAGTGGGGCTGCCTGGTGAGGGGAGCCCTGTCCAGCAGTCCCCCACCTTCTCCTGGAGGATAACTGACTCCTAACTTGCCAACAAACACTCCCAGTGTGACTTTCAGCTGCTCTCTCTCCCTCTGCCCAGCAACAAGGCTCCAGACATGTCTGTCTATTCTGACACCATTTTCCAATCCTTTCTTTTTTTAAAATATATTTTATTGATTTTTTACAGAGAGGAAGGGAGAAGGGCTAGAGAGCCAGAAACATCGATGAGAGAGAGACATTGATCAGCCGTCTCTTTCACGCCTCCCAATGGGGATGTGCCCACAACCAAGATACATGCCCTTGACCAGAATTGAACCCGGGACCTTTCACTCCATAGGCCGACACTCTATCTATCCACTGAGCCAAACCAGTTTTGGCTCATTATGACTTTCTTAATATTTTCTTTTGTCTAGCTTACTTTATTGTAAGAATACATTTTATTGGCTTTTTCACTTAACACAATAAACTCGAGGTCCCTCCATGTTGTCTAAAAAAGGTAACACTATTATTTTTTACAGATGCATAGTATTCCATGGTGTAAATGTACTACAGCATTGTTATCCACTCACCTACTGATGGGCACTTGGACTGTTTCTAGATCGTAGCTATTATATATAATGCTGCTATAAACATAGAGGTGCATATATTCTTTCTGATTGGTGTTTCAGGCTTCTTAGGATATATTCCTAGCACTGAGATCACTAGGTCAAATGGCAGTTCCATTTTTAATGTTTTGAGGAACCTCAACACTGTTTTGCCTAGTGGTTGTAACAGTCTACATTCCCACTAGCAGTGTACTGGAGTTCCTTTTCTCCACATCCTCATCAGATTTTGTTGTTTGTTGATTTATTAATGGAAGCCATTCTGACAGGTGTGAGGTAGAACCTCGTTGTTTGAATTTGCAACTCACTAATAATTAATGACTTTGAGCATTTTTCATAAATCTCTTGGCCATTTGTATGTATTCTTTGGAGAAGTGTCTATTCAGATCTTCTGCCTAATTTTTAATTGGATTGTTTATGTTCCTCTGTTGAGTTGTATGAATACATTATATATTTTTTGAAATTAACCCCTTATCAGGTGTATCATTGGTAAATATGTTCTCCAATACAGTGGGTTCTCTGTTGGAGATTATTATTGCTAAGTGAAAGATAAATATCACATGATCTCACTTATATGTGAATGTAATGAACAAAACAAAATAGCTGACAAACAAAATAGCTCCAGAGACATGGAAGCATGCAACAGACTGATGTATTTTAGAGGGAAGGGGGATGAGGCAGGATGAGGTTAACCAAAGAATTTATAGGCATTTATGTATATAACCCATGGCATAGACAATAGTGTGGTGAAGGCTTGGGGAGGGGGTGGAAGTGGGGAGGAAGAGGTCACTGAGGGAAAGAAGGAAGACATCTGTAATACTTTCAACAAATAATTTTTTTAATGTATAGATTTATTTATTGATTTCAGAAAGGAAGGGAGAGGGATAGAAAGATAGAAACATCAATAATGAGAGAGAAGTATTGACTGGCTACCCCCTACTGGGGATTGAGCTCATATCCTGGGCATGTACCCTTGGCCAGAATCGAACTTGGGACCCTTCAGTCCAGTCCACAGGCTGACGCTCTATCCACTGAGACAAACCAGCTAGAGTTCAACAAAGAATTTTTAAAAAAGAAAGCACTATACTATCAAATAACATACCAAATGTGTGTTAATCTGTTTATGTTATTGGTAAGGCTCTGGTTAACAGTAGACTATATAAAAAGTTAAGTTTTGGAGGAGTCAAAAGTTATACGTGGATTTTCAAGTGCACAGGGCTTGGAACCCTTAACCCTCACATTGTTCAAGGGCAAGCTGGGGGATGAACTTGGATAGGGGGAGAGTACTAGAAGAGAGTGAACCAATGGTCATAATTTGATGATGGTTTTCATTTCTTTTTTTTTCTTCAATAAAACTCAAAGTACTGAGGAGGAAACCAAGATGGCAGCATAGGTAAATACCTACACTGCTGCCTAGCACAACAATTTCAAAACTACACCTAAAAGACATGATGGACATCATCCAGAACCACAGGAAAGCTGCCTGAGTTGAAATTCTACAACTAGAAGGAAAGAGGGGCTCACAGAGACTCAGAGGAGCTGCAAAAAGCTGAGGTACGGAGATGCGAACGTGGAGAGAGGGGGTGCTGGAGTAAGTACCTGGCTGGCTTTCTCTGGCAGGAGACTCCCAATGGCATTTAACCCCTTATCCTACACTAAACCCCAGGTCCAGCCGAAACTCATACAGAGGGAGTTTGGACTGTGAAGGGGGAGAAGTGCACGGAAATTTGGGGGAGTCACAGGAGGACAGAAGTTGGGCGGCATGCATAGCACTGCATGCAGAAGACTGACTGCTGATTGTGCCACTGACTTTCACAAGAGGGCGGGAGACAAAGCATCCCAACTACATCACTTCTAACTCCACTACACCCCAGATTTGGGTGAAGTCCTGGCGACCCAGATTCATATGGTCCCGGAGCCCAGGGGAGCTGGAAAGGCAGCAGTCTAGAGGCACTGCGAGAGAGCATGCATGCACACAGGGGCCGCTCCAGCCATTACCCAGTCACGTGAGACTCGGGGGCCATAGAGGGCGGGGCTGACTGGAAGGCAAGGCAGTCTGTTAAGCCCTGAGACTCCACCCATCCCAAGCTCAACAGAGAGGCTTTTGCAGTTTTCCAAGTCTGGTATCATAAGGCTGAATCCAACACAAAATTTCTCCCAGCATAGTGAAAATGCCGAGACAAGGGAACAGATCACAAACAAAAGAAATGGAGGAAAACAAACGACTGGATATAGAGTTCAAAACCATGCTTATAAGGTTTTTCAAGAATATTCTAGAAAAATGGGATAAAGTTAGTGAGACCCAAGAGGAGATGAAAAAGAACCAACTAGAGATGGAAAAGAACCAACTAGAAATTAAACGTACACTGACTGAAATAAAAAATATTATACAGAGACCTAACAGCAGACTAGAGGAAGGCAAGAATCAAGTCAAAAATTTGAAATATAAAGAATCAGAAAACACTCAACTGGAAAAGCAAGAAGAGAAAAGAATCCAAAAATGTGAAGATGATGTAAGGAGCCTCTGGTACAGTTTCAAGTGTACCAACATCAGAATTGTGGGGGTGCCAGAAGAATAGAGCGAGATACTGAAAACCTACTTAAATAAATAATGACTGAAAACTTCCCACATCTGGTAAAAGAAATAGACTTACAAGTCCAGGAAGCACACAGAGCTCCATATAAAAGGAATCCAAAGAGGACTACACCAAGACACACCATAATTAAAATACCAAAAGCAAAAGACAAAGAGAGAATGTTAAAAGCAGCAAGAGAAAAACAGTTCATTACCTACAAGGGAGTACCCATTCGACTGTCAGCTGATTTCTACAACCAAGAATACTCTATCCAGCAAAGCTAACATTCAGAATTGAAGGGCAGATAAAGAGCTTCACAGATAAGAAAAAGCTAAAGGAATTCATCAACTCTAAACCAGTAATATATGAAATCCTGAAAGGTACTCTTTTAGAAGAAGAAGAAGAAAAGGGTAAAAGATAAAAAATTATGAACAACAAATACATATCTATCAACAAGTGAATCTAAAAATTAAGTGAATTAAAAATTTGACCAGCAGAATAAACTGGTGAATATAATAGAATCAGGAGCACAGAAAGGCAGTGGACTGATAATTCTCAGGGGGAAAGTGGTAAGGGGTGTACAGGGAGAGACTGGACAAAAAATCATACACCTATGGATGAGGTCAATGGAAGGGAGCTAAGGCCAGAGTGAGGGTTGGGAGCCAGGTGGATGGGAGCTATGGAGGGGGGAAAAGAGAAAAAAATATAATAACCTGAATAATAAAAATTTAATTAAAGAACAAAACAAGACAAAAAAAAACTCAATTTACTGAGTATTCCTTCTTAGTACCTCACCTGTCACCTCAGAAAACATCTGGTATCTCAGATCTGTAAGTCTTAAAAGTCATTAACATTTTCTGCGTCATATTATCTTTGAGGTTAGTAGTATTTTAAATGCCAGACAGTCATTTACTGGCTGTGTGACTTTGTATAATTCCCTTCTATCTCCCAAACCTCACTTTTCCTCATTTGTGAAATGAGTATCTTAACAATACCTACTTTATAGGTTCCATGTGAGGATTGAATTAAATAATGCATGCAAACTGCTCAACATTTTGCCTGGCAAATGGTAATCAATAAATGTTAACTGGTTTCATTCATGCATTAATTCATTCACTCAATGAGTATTTATTAAATACTAGGAATGAGTTAGGTGCTGTACCTTCCAAAATCTTCCAATTGTGCTAGAAAACCAAGACAAGATATAATTGATGAAATGTTAAGTATACAATGTGATCTGTAACAAACAAAATATGAGAAGGTCAGGGGAGAAATAGACCATTGTGTCCCAGAGCAGTGTTTTTTTTAAACTTTCCTGGCTTGTGTATCACTTCCATCAAACTCTAGAGCCTTTTTTGGATCACAAATTTGCAAATCAGTGGATTAGAGTAAATAAGACTTGGTTAGATAGAGGAGAAGGGACAGGTAATGGGAAAAAAAAAACAGTGAGCTGGGACAGGTTGTGGAGACTGTAATTGGTCAAAGAATTTGGTGTTGGTTGCTTTAGCTCATAGCTTTCTAACCTTCATGCTATGATTACAGAGAAGCTCTTATACCAGTCATCTGGGTCTGCAAGTGTCCTGTTTGTTTCTCACAGTATGCTATACATATATCATCATTGCTTTGCCTGCCATGCCTTGCAAAGAGAAGAACTTCTCTAAATTTTCCAGAAGCCATATTGTTGGGTAGGGATTTGGAAGCATGTGCCACTGTCAGACGGAAGGGTAAAGAAACCTGGATTAGGATACAGAGAGGTGTCTAATCCCTGAGTCACATCAGGGAAGGTTCAAATCCACGTTCCCTCTGCCATCTTTCCCGCTACCTAATGATGGCAGGCAACCACTGCCTCTCTCTCCAATTTCTATAAATATAACCTGGTCTCTGCTGACAAAAGAAAGGAAAAATAAAACTCAATGCCCATCTATTCAAGCCAGCCTTGTGTGAAAAGTCTTTGAAGATGGGATCACAGTCTGGTATCTGGAGTAAACTAGCAGATTCTATTTATTGTATAAAAATTGCTGAGCACACTTTCCTTAACCCTAAGTAAAGGTAACTTAGGGTTTACATGTCAGTGGTTTTGTAATTTATTAAACAAAATAGGTATTTAATTCCTGTTTGTTTGCAGTTTGTTGGGGCTTTCCAGAATTTTCTCTCTTGTGGGAACATCTTTCCACATCCCGCATGGTTCAGGGTTCCCGGTTCAGGGTTCAGGTTCTGAAGGAGGCCGCATGCAAACAAAGAGAGAGACTAGAAAATATTAATTTGGCAATATTGGGGGGCCAGGTGGGAGCCTTCCTCTAGTGGAAAGGACTGCCACTTGCTCTGGCCTTTTTCTCCCCTTTATTAAGGCTTTGGGACACACCCCTAACCTTTGGGCAGGAAATAACAAAACAGAAATTAACATGAAACAAACAGGTAGAGGTTGCTTCAGCCAACAATGTTTCAACTAAACAGTGAGTGATTAGCTCTGACCTTTCAGAGCAGTTAAGGTTGACCAGCCTTCTGGCCTCCTGTTTACATCCATTTAGTAAGAACAATGTTTGGTTTCCGACACTCTCTATACCAGTAACTCTCTTCTTCCTTCTCTGTACTATCAGAGTTCTTGACTGTAAGTAGCAGAAATCAACTATAGCTAACATAATCAAGCAAAACAAAACAAAAAGGAATTCATTAAAAGGATGCTGGGGTTGGAGAGGACTCCCAAAATTAAGAGGAGTTTGTAGGGCCAGGCTTGAAGGATGACATAAATCAAAACAGTTTCAGGGGCCAAGTCCAACATTTACTTCTGATAAAGACTCAAAGAAAACTAAAAATAGAAGCAAACTTCCTCAGTTTTGAATAAGTTTGGAAAATTACCTTCCTCTTCATTTTCTGATAGAGTTCGGGTACAATTTCTATTTCTTCCTTAAATGTTTGGTAAAATTTACCCACAAAGTAACCTGGACCTGGAGTCTCCTTGTGGGAAGGGTTTTAACTACAAATTCAATTTCTTTGATAGGTATGGTGCAATTCAGGTTACCTATTTCTTCTGGAACAAGTTCTCATAAATTGTGTCTTTCAAAAAATTTGTGTATTTAATCTAGAGTGTTGAGTTTTTAGTAATAAAGTTGTGCATAATATTTTCTTATTTTCCTCTTAATATTTATATTGATATCAACTCTCATTAATTTGTGATTTGTTTCATTATTTGGTAATTCATTGGTAATTTGGTATTAAATAAGGATACAACTTCATTTTTTTGCATGTATATTGCCAGTTTTCCTGGCACCATTTGTTGAAAAGACTGTATTTGACCATGTATCTGAGGGTTTATTTCTGTGTTCTCTCTATTCTAGCCAATTGGTCTATACTTCTGTATTTTTGCTAGTACCACACTGGTTTTTGTTTGTTGATTGGTTGTTTTTATTTTGGGTGTGTTTTTTGGGGCATTATGATTATAGACTAGAATTTGCTATAAGTTTGGGTAAGTACTTCGGAATAATTGCTGAAAAGTCTTTTAGTATCCTAACATCTTATATTTTCATTATCACACTGTTTTGATTACTATAGCTTTGTAGTAAGTTTGACATCAAAAAGTGTGATCATCTAGCTTTCTTCTTCTTTTTTAAGATTTTTTTTTTTTTTTTTGCTATTCGGCTCTGTTGAGATTACATAAGAACAATTGATTTTTACATTTTTTCACAAATAACATCATTAGGATTTTGTAGAATACATTTTTTAAATGAGCAAAGGATTTGAATAAATATTTCTCCAAAAATATACCAGAGAAAAATAAGCACATAAAAATATTCTTGCTCAATATTACTAACATTAGGGAAATGCAAATCAAAACCATAATGGCATACTATATTGCATCCACTGGGATGGCTATAATTAAAAGACAATAGCAGGTACTGATGAGGATTGAGAGAAAATGGAACCTTCACACATTTTTGGTGGGAATATGTGGCCACTTTGGAAAACAGTTTGACAGTTCCTCAAAAAGTTTAATACTGCCGATCCAGTATGGCTCAGCAGTTGAGTGTCAATCAGGAACCAAGAGATTGCCAGTTTAATTCTCAGTCATAGCACATACCTGGGTTGGGGGCTTGATCCCTGTAAGGGGTCCTTCAGTAGGCAGCTCATCAATGATGTTACTCTCTCATTGATGTTTCTATCTCTCTATCCCTTTCCTTTCCTCTCTATCTAAAAATCAACAAAAAAAAACAAACATATTTTCTTAAAAAGTTGAATATGGAGTTACCATACGGCAAAACAGGTCTACTTCTAGGTATATACCCAAAAGAATTGAAAATATACATCTATACAGAGTTGTATATAAATGTCTAGCAGTGTTATTCAAAATGCCAAACTTGGAAATAATCCATATATCCATCAATTTATGAATATATGAACAAAGTGTTGTATAGCCATACAATGGAATACTATTTGTCCATAAAAAGAAATGAAGCATTGATATGTACTGCAATATGGTAAACCTTGAAAGACATTAAATGAAATAAGCCAAACATAAAAAAAACACATACATATTGCATGGTTCTAATTATATGAAACTAGAGACATGATGTACAAAATTCATGCAAAGGGTTCAACCCTCACAGCCCCAGCTTCATCTGGAAGGTCATTCGGCTGTCCAGTCTAATTAGCATATTACACTTTGATTATTATAGATATCCAGAATAGCCAAGTCCATAGACACTCCTCTGTATTTTTCTCCTATCAAGAAAAATATGTTTGAGATATTCCATCACCATGTACAGATATTCTTCATACTGTTTAACCATGGCATAGTCATCCATCATATAGCTCTATGGTAACTTATATAATCAATTCACTATTAATAAAACCATTGTTTCTCTTTGTCTGTAGATATAGGAATGTATGTACCACTATAAATGTAAAGAGGTTACTGAGCTGTCTGAACACAACAGGACAAACATAAAATATTTTCTTATTCAGTTAATTTTATTTTTCTTAATTTCTTTATTGATTAAGGTATTATATATGTGTCTTCATCTCTTCTTTAACCCCCAACTCCCCCCACATATGCCCTCACCCCTGGTGTTCATGACCATTGCTTAGGCTTATATTCATGCATACAAGTCCTTGGTTGTTCTCTCCTCCTTTCCCCCACCCTCCCATATCTTCCCTCTGAAGTTTGGCAGTCTAATCGATGCTTATCTGTCTGGATCTGTCCCTGTTCATCAGTTTATGTTGTTCATTATATTCCACAACTGTGTGAGATCATGTGTTATTTATCTTTCTCTGACTGGATTATTTCACTTAGCATAATGCTCTCCAGTTCCATCCATGCTGTTGCAAATGGTAAGAATTGCTTCTTTTTTACTGCAGGGCAATATTCCATTGTGTAGATGTACCACAGTTTTCTAACACTCATCTGCTGATGGGCACTTAGGCTGTTGCCAAATCTTAGCTATGGTAAATTCTGCTGCTATGAATATAGGGGTCATATATCCTTTCTGATTGGTGTTTCTAGTTCCTTGGGATAAATGCCTAGAAGTGGGATCAAGGGGTCAAATGGGAGTTCTTTTTTAGTTTTTTCAGGAAAATCCATACTGTTCTCCATAGGGGCTGCACCAGTCTGCATTCCCACCAACAGTGTAAAGGAGTTCCTTTTCTTCCACATTCTCACCAACACTTTTCATTTGTTGATTTGTTGATGATAGCCATTCTGACAAGTGTAAGAGGATACTACATTGTTGTTTTGATTTGCATTTCTCAGATAATTAGTGACTTGGAGCATATTTTCATGTCTGTTGGCCTTCCTTCTGTCCTCCTTAGAAGTATCCATTTATGTCCTTTGCCCATTTTTTGATTGGGTGGTTTATCTGCCTTTGCTTAAGTTGTATGAGTTCCCTGTAAATGTTGGAGATTAAACCCTTATTGGTGATGACATTGGCAAATATGTTCTCCCATGCAGTGGGCTTTCTTGTTGTTCTGTTGATGGTTTCTTTGGCTGTACAAAAGTTTTTATTTTTATGTAGTACCATTTATTTATTTTCTCTTCAGTTTCCATTGCCCTAGGAGCAGTATCAGTGAAGAAGTTCCTTTGGCATATGTCTGAGATTTTGCTGCCTGTGGATTCCTCTAGCATTTTTATAGTTTCTCATCTTATGTATAAGTCCTTTATCCATTTTGAGTTTATTTTTGTGTAAGTTGGTGGTCTAGTTTCATTTTTTGCATGTATCTGTCCAATTTTCCCAGCATTATTTGTTGAAAAGACTCTCTTGACTCCATTTTATGTTCATGCCTCCTTTGTCAAATATTAATTGGGCATAGTTGCTTAGGTTGATTTCTGGGTTCTCTATTCTATTCCATTATTCTGCATGTCTGCTCTTGTGCCAGTACCAGGCACAAGAAATATGGTATTGAGATCCCACCTACTTTGTTCTTCTTTCTCAAGATTGCTGAGGCTATTTTTTATTCCAGATGAATTTTTTGGAAAGTTCCTTGTAGGTCTGTGAAATATGATGTTGGTATTTTAATGGGGATTGCTTCGAATCTGTAGATTGATTTGGGTAGTATGGACATTTTGATGATGTTGAGAATGCCAATCCATGAACACAGTATGTTCTTCCATCTGTTTATGTCTTCCTCTATCTCTTTTTTCAGTGTCCTGTAGATTTTCACATATACATCTTTGACCTTCTTAGTTAAGTTTATTCCTAGGTATCTCAATTTTTCTGGTACAATTATAAATGGGACTGCTTTTTAAGTCTTTCTTTCTATAAATTCACTGTTGGTATAAAGCAGTGGTCAGCAAATCACAGCTCGCGAGCCACATGCAGCTCACAAGCCATGGTTTGCCCCTCTGTTGACTAATGAGTTTGCTGATCACTGGTATAAAGAAATGCTATGGATTTCTTGGGATTAATTTTGTATCCTGCTACATTGCAAAATTCATTTATTAAGTCTAATAATTTTTGATGGATTCTTTAGGGTTTTATATGTACAATATCATGTCATCTGTGAATAAGGACAGTTTTACTTCTTCTTTTCCAATTTGGATGCCTTTTATTTCTTCCTCTTGTCTGATTGCAATGGCTAGTACTTCCAGTACTATGTTGAGCAGGAGTGATGAGAGTGGGCAACCCTATCTTGTTTCTGTTCTTAAGAGAAATGGTTTTAGTTTTTGTCCATTGAGTATGATGATGGTTGTGGGTTTTTCATATATGGCTTTTATGATGTTGAGGTATGACCATTCTATTCCCACCTTGCTGAGAGTTTTTATCAAGAAAGGGTGTTGGATTTTGTCAAATGCTTTCTCTGTGTCAATTGAAATGATTATGTGATTTTTATCACTCAATTTAGTTATGTAATGTATCACAATTATTCATTTGCAGATATTGTACCATCCTTGCATCCCTGGGATAAATTCTACTTGGTCATGGTGTATGATCTTTTTGATGTACTGCTGGATCCAATTTGCTAGAATTTTGTTGAGGATTTTGGCATCTATGCTCATGAGGGATATTAGCCTGTAATTCTCTTTCATTGTGTTGTCTTTATATGGTTTTGATATTAGAGTGATTCTGGCTTCATAGAATAAGCTTGGAAGTGTTCCTTCCTCTTCAATTTTTTGGAATAGTCTGAGAACGATAGGTTTTATTTCTTCCTTGAATGTTTAGTATAACTCAGCTGTGAAGCCCTGTGGCCCCGGGCTTTTGTTTGCTGGGAGCTTTTTGATGACTACTACAATTTTATCCATAGTTTTTGGCCTATTGAGATTTTTAGAATCTTCCTGATTTCCTCAGGATGTCTAGTTTGTTTAAGTAGAGTTGTTCATAGTATTTTTTAATGATCTTTTGTATTTCTGTGGGGTCTGTTGTTATTTTGCCTCTCTCGTTTCTGATTTTGTTTGTTTGAGTCCTCTCTTTGTTTCTTGGCGAGTCTAGCTAAAGGTTCATCAATCTTGTTTATCCTTTCAAAGAATCAGCTCTTGGTTTTTTTGATCTTTTGTATTGTTTTTTGTTTTGTTTAGTTTTGTTTTGTTGTTGTTGGTCTCTATGTCACCTATTTCTGCTCTGATCTTTATTATCTCCTTCCTTCTGCTCACTTTGGGCTTTTCTTGTTGCTCTCTTTCTAATTCTTTGAGTTGTAGAGTTGGATGATTTCCTACCATTTTTCTTGCTTTTTGAGGTAGGCCTGCAGAGCTATGAACTTTCCTCTCAGGACTGCTTTCATTGTGTCCCATAGATTTTGGATTGTTGTGTTTTTGTTGTCATTAGTTTCCAGGATGCTTTTAATTTCTTCTTTGATGTTGTTGGTCACCCAGTCATTATTTAATTGCATGCTATTCAACTTGCAAGTGTTTGAGATTTTTAGATTGTTTTTATTGTAGTTTATTTCTAATATTATGCCTTTGTGGTCTGAAAAGATGCTTGATATGATTTCAATCTTCTTGAATTTGGGAAGACTTTGCTTGTGATTCAATATATGGTATATTTTTAAAAATATTCCATATGCACTTGAGAAGAACGTATATTCCATAGCTTTGGGATGCAATTTTCTGAAGATATCAGTTAAGTCCATATGACCTAGTGAGTCATTTAGGATTGGTGTTTCTTTGCTGATTTTTTATCTAGAAGATTTTTCCAATAGTGTCAGTGGTGTATTAAAGTCCTCTACTATGATTGTATTGTTGTTTATCTCTCCCTTGATATCTTCCAGGAGTTTTGTTATGTATTTGAGTACTCCTGTGTTGGATGCATATATGTTTAACAGCATTATATCCTGTTGTTGTATGGATCCCTTTAGAATTATGAAGTGGCCTTCCTTATCTCTTGTTATGGCCTTCACTTTGAGGTCTATTTTGTCAGATATAAGTTTTGCTACCCTAGCTTTTTTTTTTCTTTTTTTTCCATTTTCCTGAAATATATTTTTCCATCCCTTCACTTTCAATCTGTGTGAGTCCTTTGTTCTGAGGTGGGTCTCTTGTAGACAGAATATATATGGATTGTTGTTGTTTTTTTATCCATTCAGCCACTTGATGTCTTTTGATTGAAGCATTTAGTCCATATATATTTAAAGTTATTACTAAAAGAGGCTTGTTTGTAGTAATATCTATTTTTCTGTCTGTGTTCTTTCCTTTTTATTTATTTTCTTTATAGTATTTCCTTTAGCATTTCTTGCATTGCTGGCTTGGTGGTGATAAACTTCCTTGCCTTTTTTTGTCTGCAAAGCTCCTGATTTCCCCTTCAATTTTGATTGTTAGTCTTGCAGAATAGAATATTCTTGGATTCAGTCCTTTGCTTTGCAACACTTTGCATACCTGCTTCCACTCCCTTCTAGTTTTATGTGTTTCTGGTGAGAAATCATTTGATAATCTGATGGGGGATCCTTTGTAGGTAACCCTCTGTCTCTCTCTTGCTGCCTTTAAGATTCTCTCTTTGTTATTAATATTTGCCATTGAAATTATGATGTATCTTGGTGTAGGTCTTTTGTGATTGATCCTGCTTGGGACTCTCTGTACTTGTATAACTTTTTTCTTTCCCATATCGAGGAAGTTTTCTGTCATTATTTCTTCAAATAGATTTTCTAATCCTTGCTGCTCTTCTTGTCCTTCTAGCAGCCCTATTATACGTATGTTACTTCATTTCATGTTGTCCCAAAGCTCCCTTAGGCTTTCCTCCTACTTTTTTTTTTCTCCAGTTGTTGTTAAGATTGGGCTTGTTAGGATACAAAATTAATGCTAAGAAGTCTGTGGCATTTCTATACACTAATAGTGAAATTACAGAAAGAGAGACCCAAAAAGCAATCCCATTTACCATCGCACCAAAAAAA
>PVJN01027764.1:0-27788 GCA_004026805.1 Lasiurus borealis
AGGCTGGTCTGCTGGATCTCCTGGCTGCTGCTGCCCGCCTGCCCACACTTCACCCCGCTCCTGGGGATTGCTGGGCTCCCCATCATGCCCCTCCCCCTGCCTGCACCCCTGCCCAGCTCCTGAGGTTCACTGCTCTGCATCATGCCCCTCCCCCACCACTAAAGCAGAAACATCCGGACCCCTAAGGATGCATTAAACACTGCGATTCTCACCCGCTCTTTTCAGACAGGGATGTAGCCATATGGGCAGGGGTGCCAGCATGTCCCCTTGAATGGTGTCAGGGCACCAAAGTACCAGCGACTGC
Source organism: Lasiurus borealis (assembly GCA_004026805.1). Lineage (NCBI taxonomy): Eukaryota > Metazoa > Chordata > Mammalia > Chiroptera > Vespertilionidae > Lasiurus > Lasiurus borealis. The sequence continues at coordinate 305 of PVJN01027764.1, forward strand.
GTGTCGCTGAGCACAGGAGACAGCGAGCAGGCCGCAAGGCCACCGGCACCCGCACCAGCCCAGGCCCCGCACGGCCCTCCCTGCGGGCTCCCACCCCGGCGGCCGTGCGTGTGGACGGAGGGCTGAGCGTTGCCTCGGAAGCAGCTGTCACTCAGTCACACTCAGAGGCCCCAAAGCCCGGGTCCCACACCCCGCGGCGGGGACTGGGCTCTGGTCCCACCGAGTCGTGGGAGGCATGCGTTCAGCTGTCAGTCAGCGACTCTCTTGGAAGAGGTGGGGTGAGGGGGAACCCCTGCAGAGTGAGTGCCCGTGTGCGTAGAGCCACATGGGCCGCTGGCAGTGGAGCTTTGGCACATCCCGGCAGGTGGGCGTTGATGTTTGCTCTCAGGAGCCAGTGGCTTTCTAAGTCCACGCACACACGCGCCCACATCGCTACCACCACTAGCCATGGCAATCACAGAGCACCATCCTCCCCGTCTCCCAACGCTGTGCTCCCCCGGGGGCCCGAGCTGCACCCTGTTGCTTGAAAATTAAAAAAAAGAAAAAGAAAAACTTCCCTAGAAGCAGGAACGGAAACCCACTTCTCCAGGACACAGAGCACTGTCCCTCAGTGTCAGGAGGGCCTTGGGACCAGGAGGCCGGCTGAATGGCCAGCGTGCAGGTCAGCGCGGAGCTGGGATTCCGGGTTGTGTGTGCGGCGTCTCACTGCCTGTGAGTGACTATGGGAGACCATTCAGCACCCAAGACAATCTGGATCCAAAAAGATCCCATGCCAATCTGTGTGGCGTGCTTGGGAGGTGTCTGTGTGACCACTAGGTTCCTCTTTTTCCTCTCTGGCCACACAGTAGGCTGCAGGGAGCGCGAGCATTTATGCAAGCTGGGAACAGCCTCATACAGACAGAAGCCGATGGAAAGTTCCAGCTCATTGCTGTGACTGCTACGCCGCTCTGCTCGGTTTGTACAAACGAGGCTGCCACTCAACATTCCAGTTGGAGGTGTGGGTGGTCTTCCAGCTTTTGTGGGCAAGGAAGACAGCAGAGGAGGCAGGAGGCAGGTCACATAGCCCATCTGAGTTACAAGCCACACGGAGAACATGGACTTACAGGTGACTTCCTCCAATCCCTGACCTTTGCCTCCACGCCCCCCAACACCAGCATCCCCGCAAAATTAACCCTAAAATTGTACTTTGTTCCTCCTCAACTGGTAAGTATTTTAAACCTATTTTCTCTCCAATCTGTCCATCAGAGCCTGAACCCTTACGTGCCCAGACGCCCTCTGCATTGGCTTTCGTGAAGTAGAATCGCTCTACCCTGTTTCCCCAAATGTAAGACATCCCCTGAAAATAAGACCTACTTCCAGTTTTGCCTCTCGCTGTAACATAAGGCATCCCCCCGAAAATAAGGCATCCCCTGGAGCATAAGGCCCCCGAAGCTACCGTCAGGCGTCTGACTCCTGATTTAAAGAGACCTCGCCCTGCCCGAACAGCTGCGCTGTGGCCCATCCGTGAGCTGGTTTGTGATGACAACGACTACCACACTGTAGACAGGTCATACATTTCCTTTTTTTTTTTTTTCAACAATAAATGTGCACCGTCTTCTTCTTCATGGGAAATAAGACATCCCCTGAAAAATAAGACCTAGCGCATCTTTGGGAGCAAAAAATCAATAGAAGACACTGTCTGATTTTCGGGGAAACAGGGTAAGAGACAGCAAAGACAAGCCTGCTGTCTCCTCCGGTCAGCTCTGTGCGGGTCACCCCTGCTCCCATGATGCCTGCGGTGCTGGTGGCAAGAATGGGACTCATACTTGGCCGGTGCTACCTGCAGCACAGTCACGTGGCCAGTGCCTGCGGCGTGATGGCTCCCCGGAGCTGCCCTGCATGCACGTCCTTCCGTGGTCTCCGTACTCTGAACACGAGGGTCTTCTGCCTTGACCCCACCCAAGAGGCCCCTTTAGTAGCCATGGTAACCCCATGCCTAGCTCTAGAAACATAAGAGCCCCAATATCCTGGCCTCTTGGTGGCTGATTTTCCATGGAGACCGTCCCACCTGGTCACCCATCTTGCCGTCCACGTCCACTGATTCCTGAGACTGACTGGAGGCTTTGTCTTGACCTGTCTTGCTGGTCACCTCCCCTGACAGACTTGCCTGCACTGTTACTAATTTCTGCATTTTCCACACCGCGTGTTATGGTTTCATGGGAGAGAAGGAAATAAAGGTTTAAGTCCTGAGATGCTCACTGCTTTGTAGATTTCCAGGAAGAGGGGAGAGCCATTTTCCAGACCTATTTCACCACAGATCCTCCCTTTTGGCCAAATACTTGCTGGTATCTTCTGAGATACAAGCACTCACCAAATCACGGCCTACATTCCACCCGCACCAAGACATTAGAGACATCCCGCCCATGCTAAGCCTTCTCAATTCACACGTTGGCCTGTATCATTGGTCCTGGAAACAGGGAAGAACATTGGTTCGGCTAAGAACCGGGCACTCACTTGAAGGCGTCGAGAGCATCGCTGACTGCGTTGGCAAAGTTGATGTCCGTCGGGGAAGTTTTGTATTCCAGGCAGTAAGCGGGTCTGACACCCAGAATCTCAACCTCACAGCCTGAGAAGGAAAGAGAGGGTGAATGGTTATTTTCTTCAATGATGGAGGTAGGTGATGAACCTATTTCAGGATGCAAGCTCCATTCGTTTTAAAAAAAAATTGGCCGAGGCCGGTTTGGCTCAGGGGATAGAGCGTCGGCCTATGAACTGAAGGGCCCCATGTTCGATTCCGGTCAAGGGCATGTACCTTGGCTGTGCACATCCACAGTGGGGGGTGTGCAGGAGGCAGCTGATCGATGTTTCTCTCTCATCAATGTTTCTAGCTTTCTATCTCTCTCCCTCTCTGTAAAGAATCAATAGAATATATTTTAAAAAATAAAATAAGAAAAATTGTTGTTCATTTTCAAGAAATAAAAAAGAACTTATTGCTGGTAAGTGGCACATTTAACTGTAATTTTGTTTAACTGGAGCAGAAATTCTCAAATGTCATTCCTATTTAACATCCACGTCCCCTAACAGGACCAGAAGAAATTGATTAATAACTGTCTTTCTCAATTCCTACACTTGAAACAAAAAAATTAATTAATGCATAGAAATGTCTCAATTAAAACATTTTTTTCCCCGTAGAGTTTTTCATAACCACTAATTCTTCTCTTGTATACTGCCTATTCTAGAATCAGGTGTTAGGTGCAATCTGATTAGTCCAGGAATAATAAAATAAGTAAGCATTTCACCAGTCTGACTGGACAGAGAAGGACTGCACTAGATTAGCGAGCCTAAAAAAAAAATCACTGAACACAAGGACTCTGAGCCGTGACCTTGCCTCTCCCCAAATGAAGGCATTCAGATGTCCCGGGCTGCTCTGGCCTTAGCTTCTCAGCCCCAGCCGCCAGGAAGGTAGAGGCAGTTGCCCTGAGGAAGAGACACCCCACCTTCTCAGGATCGAAGGCAGGAGAGGGGTGAGCCCGTGTCATCGTGAGTTAGTTGGGTACATTCACGGCGCACCTACTGTGAATTAGTTGCCATGTTCAGACAAGGCAGAAATAGACATTTAGTCACCAACCTGGAGCATCCTGGAGAGGAGTCCAGGGGAAGGAGACATACAGGAAGACAGTGTACGATGTGAAAAGTTCGAGTGAGGTGGTGAGGGGCACTTCCTCCCGGAAGCCCTCCTTGAATGCCATGTTGGGCTCAGTCTTACAGACGTCATCTAGCCAACGTGTCCGGGACTGGGAGTGAAGGTGAGAAAAGAAAAGAACATCCCAAGCAAAGAGAGCCGCAGAAGCAAAAAGTTCAAAGCGAGAAACGATAAGGTGTGTGCGGAGAACTGTCCACGGGACTCAGCTCCAGACAGGGGGTGTCCGGAGACCAGATGGCGAGCTTTCTTGTAGGCCCGGGAGAATGATTTCCAAGGTGGACGTGAGTGGAAGCGCGACAAGTCGGGAATGTGGGGAGAGAGGAGTGTCTCTCTGTCAAGAACCACGTTAACCCCACTCCGGGGTACAGCTGGTTCCAGCTGGTAGCCATCTGGCCTAGCGCTGGTTCCAGCTGATTTATGAGAAGCGGGGGGCCGCCCCCAAGGAGAATTCCTTTACCCGGCATTCCGGAGCGAGCCCGGAGCGCTCCGCAGAGACGCCATCCCTCTCCGGCCGAGAGCACGGTGCAGGGGAGCGAGGCTGTCTCAGAGCGGCCCGGACGGTGAGAAACTGCCTTCTTAAGATTGGATTGTTGAGAAGGATGAACAGGCTGGAGACCCCCAGATAAATCCTGCCTGTGGGTTCCTAGAACACGCCAGTGGGATCCTGGCCAGGGATAGCACTTAAGATATCCGCGTTTTATCGGTTGAAGGTTAATTTGGGAATGTGTATTGCTCTCTCAAAGATTTTCCATCAGCCAGGTAGGAGTGAGCCCACACTTTGTATCTACAAATGCAAGCAGAACACCGCCTATCCTGCCACAGATGACCAGCCTTACACCGTGTGGCCGGGTGTCTGCCTCTGGCACACCGGACATGTAGTTATGTGAGTTTGCAAGCCATGGAGTTTTGACCAGGCTTTTGCCGGTAAAGCAAACGGCGCTGAGAGAAGTTCTGATGTTGGGTGGCGGCACACTGATCTTCTTAAGACAGAAACCCACACCTGAAACCCATACAATCATCTGAGCCAAAGTGCTCAGCTAACACATTTCATTAAGTAAAAAACTGCATGCTTTTTTGTGTTTGTGCATTAATCATCAAACCATAAGTATTTTGCATAATGTAATTGTTAATATTATCAATCCTATATTCTTTCAAAGCATTGTTGGATTGAAATGAATCTGGATTTAACATTGGCATAGTTCTATAGTTCGCCCAGGGAAATGTATTCTTGCCGAGGTTAAAGGATGGTGTGAAAAATTTTTACTGATTAATTACACATACCGTTATGACGTTAAACATAATGTGTGACAACGTAGACCTGTTTTAAGACTGCTACGGATTTTTTTGAAATTTTTAAAATCAAAATAAATTTTAACTTAAGAACCATGGCAGCATCCTTCCAGAATTGTATCCATGTCTTCCTATCATCCTGGGCTGTGTGGTAGCCTGAGCAGATAGTAGGGAGATGGCCATAAAAGCTGCTGTCATCCCGGGATCCATTGGTGGCCTCAGAGAGGTGGTGGTTCCAGGGAGAAGGTCCACTCTGGTATTAGGTCGGAGATGACCGGTAACAGGAAGACGTTCAGGAGCAGGATCAACAAGAAGTAAAATGTTGAAAGGTCTGTGATTCCCCAAACGTGCTCCTCTCCATTTCACTGGCCTAGCAACCAGCAGGGCACCCTGGACAAGGAGCGGGCATCCGCGACTCCTCAGGGCCCCTGCAGCTTCCTGGCACATGTACCTACACACGGGCTTGAAGGCCCTGGGTTCCCACCGGTGCCAGATCACAGAGGGTTTCAGTTTGCATCCTGCAACATTGCCCAGAGCAAGACTGGTATCCTGTCCTTAAGAGCCCTAAACCCTGCCCTAACCGGTTTGGCTCAGTGGATAGATCGTTGGCCTTTGGACTGAAAGGTCCCAGGTTCTATTCCAGTCAAGGGCACGTACCTTTGTTGCGGGCACATCCCCAGTGGGAGGTGTGCAGGAGGCGGCTGATCAACGTTTCTAACTCTCTATCCCTCTCCCTTCCTCTCTGTAGAAAATCAATAAAATGTATATATTTTTTTAAAAACACGCCCTAAAACCTGATATTACCTTGGCCTCCATACGGATGAAAGTCCTTTCAGGCCCCCATTTCCCGCTTAGGGAGGTTTTATCAACGTGAATATTTGCTTTGGCGAGTACTTTTCCTCCACAGTCTGCTTCTCTGGAGTTTCCATAAACTCTTCAGCTGCCTTCACCTCAGCACTCGCAGGCTGACCCCTGGCTTGCACGCGACACAATTAATAATGATTCTTTGCCTCATTTAAACCACCCAGCGCTAGCAGTCGATTCAGCATTGTAGGTGGGTCCGGCCGTTTCTCTCAGCACCGCAGACGCTTTGCCTTGGCACGATCGGCACGGAGCTGAGAGGGAGACGGTCCTGTGGTCGGTCTCCGATCCGGGTCATTAGAAGGTTCTCCACGTCTGACAGGTGCCCTTCTCAACGTGGTCTCGTTGCCTTTAGACCTTCCATGAAGCAGGCCCTTTGACAGCTCCATCACTTTGTTTTTGTTCCTCAAGCTCGAAGCTATGGTGGGAGGTGCGTGCGTGGCTGGAGAGCAGTCACTGATTTTCCACCTTTGTAGTCAGTCCTTGGTCACTTTCACTTCATCTCCAGGCCAATCGCTCAGCACGGCCTCTGATTGGCAACGTTAGCAGTGGATTTTGTATACTTAGGGGCCAGGATCAATTTAAAAACATGAGATGAAATCAAGCGCAAGAGAAAATAACACAGTCAAGAGACTCGATGAACACAAGATGTATGAGGCTGCTGCCGACCTAATGCAAACGTTGTCAGCAGAAAGATATAAAGAATAGGTATAGAAGATGTTTTTATATAAAATATAGTTCTCTGAAGACATGGAGGATTGGCATGTTACTATCAATAAGCTTTGAATAGAAGCTAGAGCTCCATGTGCAGAGACAGGACTAGACTCCTGCCCAAGTGCCCAGAAAAAATGGGGAGAAATGGAACCTTTCTGCTCCCTGGTCTGATGGCCTCTCCTCGGCGAAGTCTCAAAAGGAGAAGCAGCCAGAGCCAGTTTGGCTCAGTCAGCCTGTGACTGAAGGGTCCCGGGGTCAATTCCAGTCAAGGGCACAGGCCCGGGTTGTGGGCTTGATCCCAGTAGGGTAGGGGTGGTGCAGGAGGCAGCCAATCAATGATGCTCTCTCATCATTCATGTTTCTTTCTTTCTTTTTTTAAATAATATATTCTTATTGATTTCAGAGAGGGAGAGACAGAAACATCAATAATGAGAGTAATTGATTGGCTGTCTCCCAACTGCCCCCACACTGGGGACCAAGCCTGCAACTAAGGTGCCCTTGACTGGAATCAAACCTGGGACCCTTCAGCCCACAGGCCAACGCTCTATCCAATAAACCAAACAGGCTAGGCCTCATTGATGTTTCTATCTCCTTCCCTCTCCCTTCCTCTCTGAAATCAATAAAAATATATTTTTATCAAAAGACATTTCTTCAAAACACTTAACTTCCATCATCAGAAAATTATCTTAATATACTCATTTTATCACAATACCACTTTGACTGCTATGAGCCACCACTGTCCAGATAAATACAGTGGTACCTTGTGATATGAGTTTAATTCGTTCCGTAACCTTGAGGCATGGGAAACTATGAGACGCTCGAGTCGCGGTAAACGGGTGGGTCGTGTGCAGCCGGCCGATCCGCGCGATGACTCCTATCTCAACTATTGCTCATATTTCAAAGCAAACATCGCTCGCTCGACGGCTCGTAATCTCAAAAATCTCGTATGTTAGGGCACTCGAGTCTCGAGGTGCCACTGTATTCAAATCTATGTCTGCATGGCCAGCGCTGCCCCATGGATGCCTTCATGGCGGCCTTCCCCCAAATCTTCTCCTTTTACGGGGGAGGAAGGAAAAGCCACGGGTGGGAGAAGTGAACGTCCCCATGCCCCGCTCCCTGCCGGCTGGTAGCTGGCTCTGGCACATTCTCGCCATGCCCACGGCTTCCCGCAGGAGCCTGGCTTCCTGGCAACTCTCTCCAAGCACCACCAAGGGGACCCCATAAAAACTCACATCCCCCCCACTTCCCAGGGCACAGGGCTCACCTGGCAAGCGTGCTCTGACACCTCTTGTAACAGTAAGGCCTGAACGCTGCATTCCCTGTGATGGGAGGCAGGTGTACCATCGTTGACTCCGTGTCCCGGGAGACCTTATTACAGCAGCTAAGCCAATTAACTCGCTCCGAGACCCGGAACCTTTTCCGGGAAATGATCAGAGCCACAGGAGCTTGTGGGAACAGGTCCTGGGGGACGGCGGGGCCTTTGAACCCCAGGGTCAGGAGGGCCCCCGGGCCGGGGAGAGACCTCAGACGGTGTCGCTCTGCTGATGGAGAAGAGGGTGGCGGGCGGGACTTGTGTGCAGGGGCAAGAGAGCAAGTCCGGGCGACAAAAGGAGATGAGAAGCAGCTGGAGCATTAGAGCAGATTCCAAACACTCAGTGAAAAATGCCTCAGCTGCCGAAGCCGGTGTGGCTCAGTGGCTAGAGCGTCGGCCTGCGGACTGAAAGGTCCCAGGTTTGATTCCTGGTCAAGGGCATGTACCTTGGTTGTGGGAACATCCCCAGTAGGGGGTGTGCAGGAGGCGGCTGATCGATGTGTCTCATCAATGTTTCTAACTCTATGTCCCCTCTCCCTTCCTATCTATAGTAAAAAAAAAAAAAAAAATCAATAATATTTTTTTAAAAATTATTTTTAAAAAAATGCTGCTGGAGTCTTGGCTTTTTGTGGCTGAGGCCTGTTACCTGTAGCCATGAGTCCCAGGCTGTGTGCTGTCCCTCCAACACCCTCACTCTCACTCCCCCCCACACCTGAGCCTTCCTCTGAGGTGTGGAGTCAAAAGCTCCCAGATGAAACCAGATCCCTTGGAGATGATACCGTGATGCAATGTGCTTCGCATTATCATACCTTTAACAAATGCGCTTTTCCATTTACGTGGGCTAATGCGAGATTTTCGTCTGTCTCCTTGACTGGATGATAAATCCTCGGGCGGGAGGGGGTAGGGGGGTGAGAAAGGCCTGTATCTGCTTTTGCTCATAGTTGTCTCCTCAAAGCCTGTTCCCGGGACCCGAGTCACACCCTGCTAAGATGTTTTATGAAGAAACACATTTTCCGTGACTGGTGAAGAAGGGAAGTTCATCCCTGGGTTTCTCTTTAAGGTTTTCCAATTCCATGCGGATGATGCTCTATGGGCCAACATCCCTTTGTCCTGCAAGAGGACTGGATGCGGCTAGGTGGCTATGAGAGCGCTCCCACCCTGGAGGAATGGCTTCTGTGGTCGGCAGTGCAGGGAGGCAGTGCCTACGTGCAGCCCAGTTGCAGGTGGTCAGGGACCCACGACAGCAGACACGGAGAGGATGCCTTGAACAATGCACAGTTCCTGATCAATAGCCAATAGGCGCCTCCTTACGTCTCCTGATGGAATCCCCTTGCTTTTAACAACTAAAACTATCAACCAGGACGTCACTGTTTGATTCCTGGTCAGGGCCCATGCCTGAATTGCTGGCCCGATTCCCAGTGTGGGTTGTGCAGGAGGCAGCTGGTCAATGATTCTCTCTCATCACTGATGCTTCCATCTCTCTCTCTCCCTTTCTCTCTGAAATATATTAAAAATAATAAAAATAAAATCAGTAAGGGACACCCCATCAGCTCTTACCCTTTGCAAAACATCACTAGGTCCCAGTCATGCAGTTCCTGGCCAGTGTCTGTGGGCCTTCCCGAAGAAAAATATTCCCCTGTGGTGTGGGATCCCGTCCCGAGACCCGTTTCCCCGGCACAGCTCATGGCACCATTGGGTGGGGTAACGAGGGGGTCTGTTTACAACGTTCTCGTTCTCAGGACTGGAGGTGCGGCGTTCTGGACGCCTCACCACTGATCAATTTTTCAGTCTGCTGCTCTATCTACCTGACAGGAAGACTTGAACTCCTGCCATTTCTAAATTGCTCCTCTAAATATTGACTTAATGGCGAGACTCGATGTGTCATAACACAGCTCACTGGAGCGGGGAAGGTTTTCCAGGCCTCCTCCAGGGGTCTGCGCAATGTCCCGGGGGACTGGGGAAGGAAGAGGAGGATTCGAGAAGAAAAACAACGTTCAGGAATGTTTAGAAGAAATGCCACCGCGCTGTGCTTCATCTTCCCGAGACAAATGAACCCTCGCCGCCGCGCTATTAGCTGCGGTCGGAGGAGGCCCTGGGGAGGGGGCAGAGGAGAGCGGTGACCCTCATCCGTCAGCTGTCGGCCAGGGTGCCGGGCCATCCTGGCAGGCGGGGCGGCCACTGTCTGTGTCTCCGGTTCAGTGGACTGGACGGTGTGTGGGAAACCAGAGACTTCTCATCCAGTTTCTATCAAGACAGAACCCCGGCTAGGTCTTCGGCGAGTCCTCTTGTGGGTCACTGGGGAAATTCTAGGAGGCTATCCTTTTAGCATCTGTCCTCCTGATAGTTCACACCATCAGCTGACTTGCAGCTCACACCACAGTAGCTGAATCTGGCCCGTGGAGGAGCTGTTTCGGTGGAGCAACCAGACATTTCACATGCAAATTAGCTTTGAGTTTTTGGCGACACTCAAGTTGTTTATAAAAATAAAGGATGAGCCGAGACCGGTTTGGCTCAGTGGATAGAGCGTCGGCTTGCGGACTGAAAGGTCCCAGGTTCCAGTCCGGTCGGGGGCATGTACCTTGCTTGCAGGCACATCTCCACAGTGAGGCATGCAGGAGGCGGCTGATCGAAGTCTCTCTCTCATCGATGCTTCTGACTTTCTATCTCTCTCCCTTCCTCTCTGTAAAAATATTAATAAAATATATATTTAAAAAATAAATAAAAATAAAAATAAAGGATGAGTGTCGGAAACCAAAACATTGTTCTCACTAAATGGATGAAAACAGGAGGCTAGAAGGCTGGTCAACCTTGAAGCTCTGAAAGGTCAAAACCAGCCACTCCCTATCCAATGGAGACAATGAATTTCCCCATCAGATAATCCTGTCAATCCTGACTGATAAGATAACTACTTGTGACTGGAATTGCCTGCTTCAGGGCAAAGGGTGTCTCCCAAACCTGAATAAAAGGGATGGCCAGGCCAAAGGAAGGGGGCAGTCCTTTCCACCAGAGGAAGCTCCCGCCTGGCCCCCCAATGTCGCCAAATGAATGTTTTCTGGTCTCTCGTTTCGTTTGCGTGCGGCCTCCTCCAGAACCCGAACCCTGACCCGGGAACCCTGAACCACATGGGACGTGGAAAGAGGTTCCCACAGATGAGATCGGGAATAATGCTCTGTGGCTGCTCAGGAAGAGCTCCAAGTTGCAAGAGCTGAAGTGTTAGGTGAACCAGATGCCGTGAAAGAGGGCCCGTGGCCCCGGGCAGTGTTCATCAAAGGCTCTTAGGTTTGCTCAGAGCTGGTCCCGAAGGCAGCGCACCCAACCTGCAAGCTCCTTGTTGGTTTTCTGTTTTGTTTTTAAAAATAATGATTTCTTTCTTTTTTTTTAAATATACTTCATTAATTTTTTTTTTTTTTTACAGAGAGGAAGGAAGAGGGTTAGAGAGTCAGAAACATCGATGAGAGAGAAACATCAATCAGCTGCTTCCCACACCCCCACCATTGGGGATGTGCCTGCAACCAAGGTACATGCCCTTGACCGGAATGGAACCTGGGACCCTCGAGTCCGCAGGCTGACGCTCTATCCACCGAACCACACCGGCTTGGGGGAAAAATATATCGATTTCTGAGAATGACCTCCAACTGCAGCACAAGCTTTGGGCTTCAGACCTCCCCGCCTTGGGCTGAGCCACGAGCCTGGCTCCTCCAGCACGTCTGACCAGCTTGGCTGATGGCGGTCTTATCTCCTTGACCTCACATCCCACTCCGTGAAAAAGCCGAGTCCCCGTTTAAAGGTAATGGAGCTCTCTGAAGCCCCGCCCCTGACCCGAAAGCTTCTTGCCACTCCAGCCGAGGTGTCTGCCATGGACACATCCCCGGTGTCTTCTGAGGAAACTCGAGCATCCCCTGTGAAACTGCAGCTTCCGGCAGACCAGCCCGGGTCTGCCTGTTCTTCTGCCCCTGCAGCGCCCCTGGACATGCCAGGCTCTGCTCTGCGGCACATCCAGGACACTCCGTGGCTCCATCTGTTTGGGTCCGGTGCTCCCCTGAGAGCAGGCGCAGCCTGGAGTGCCCTGGGCAGCTGTCCACGTGACCACCTCCAGCCGGCATCCTCCCAGCTCCTGCTGAAGGCCGCGCCCTCCGTGTAGGCCAGCTCTGACCCAGCCTCGGCTTACTCGTCCTTCTCTCCACTCTCTGCCATGTCCCCCACAACTCGCCACGCTCTCCCCATTCTCTCAGGCCGCTGCTGCCCTCCCACCCAAGCCAATGAGAGCCCCTCAGCCGCCTCTCCCTATTTGTCCCTTCCTTTCTTCTAGACCAGCGACTCTCAACCTGTGGGTCACGACCCCGGCGGGGGTCGAACGACCAAAACACAGGGGTCGCCTAAAGCCATCGGAAAACACAGATATTTACATTAAGATTCATTAACAGTAGCACAATGACAGCTATGGAGTAGCAACGGAAATAATTTTATGGTTGGGGGTCACCACCGCATGAGGAACTATATTCAAGGGTTGCGGCCTTAGGAAGGTTGAGAACCGCTGTTCTAGACCTTCCTGAGACCTTCTCCCACCTGGCAATCATCGGAGCTGCTCCATTAAGAATTGGGAGAAAGTGTCTACAGCCATGCCCGTGGAAAAGTCACATTGTGCCCTCACCCGAGAACAGATCCCACCGAGAACAGATCCCACCAGTGGGAGACAATGCGAAGCTGGTTGTATCGTTATCACTGAGTCCTCCCATCCTTAATGAACCATTCATTCTGCACTGCAAGACAAGAGTGTCCTGAGGACGCCTCGGAGCAGCCAGGGCAGCGTGCATGGCTGCTCACCTCCTTGCAGTCAGGGAAGTAACTTGGTTTTTCATTGAATATTCATTTAAGGGGCTTCACCAAATACACTACTGACAGTTGGAAGTGCTTTGAACCATCTTTTCAACCCAGTAGAGTCGCTCAAAATCTAAAGAAACAGTATGCCAGATTCTCTTGCCAGGCAAAGAGGCATGCTGTAACCATCTCTCCTGTCTGTCTAAAATTTTGCAAGGAGAAAGCACGGCAGACTACAGCAGCACTGCCGAACCAGGGCGACCTGGGAATGGCCTTGTGCCTGCTCTGGGGCTGGGTCAGCGGTTCTCAACCTGTGGGTTGAACGACCCTTTCACAGGGGTCGCCTAAGACCCTCAGAAAATGCAGTATTTACATCACGATGCATAACAGTAGCAAAATTTCATGTTTGGGGGTCACCACCACAGGAGGAGCTGTATGCAAGGGTCGCGGCCTTAAGAAGGTTGAGAACCACTGTGCTAGAGAGTTCAAAACAAATTTTTTACAAACACGTTCAAAAGCCATCTTTCTGGCATACAGACCTCCTTCTCCAAACCCTGGCTTGGTCTTTGCACCGGTCACCCGCGGACTCTGTCTTCAGAGTGTGGAGACGCGGGCGGAGGCACTCACCTGGCCAGTAGTACATGTGGACCTTCCTTTTGGCCTTGGTCAGGGTGACCCACAGAGGCTCGGACCCGTTCCACCAGAGTGGCAGGAGGCTGTCTTTGTTGACACCGATGTCAAAGGACTTATTGGTGCTGGGGTCCCACATGTAGTTCCCGGTCATCTGGTGGACCTCAGAATGTCTGCCTGCAGAAAACAGAATGCAAAGCTGTCCATTACTGTTCTGGGAATTTTTATATTGTATTAGTGACCCAGTGCATGGATTCGTGCATATTGAAAGGAAATTAATTAGGAGATGGCAGGGTGTGGGGGGAGGAAAGGGGGAGCCGTACTGGGCAAGACCGGCTCCCGTGGCCTCTCCCCGGCGTCTGTAGAGTGAGCCAGGTCCCCTCTGCCTGGCCTGCAGGGATTGGGCCAAAACTGGCTCCCCGACATCCCCCCTGAGGGGTCCTGGAATGCACTCTGTAAAGTTGTCATCATACAGGGTGTAGAATGCAGACACAAGTATGCGTGCCGTAAACCAGATTGGGGCCAACAGTGCCCCAGCCACAATATAACCCACGGCAGAAGGTGGAATCGCACAGGGAGCATCACCCGAGAACCGCCACTGCCAAGTCACTGCAGCTCGGCAGCTCCGGGGTTGAGCCAGCGTCTGCCCCCTGGTGGCCAGTGTGCATCATAGCAACCAGTCCGACAGGTGGAGGGACACTTAGCCTATTTAGCCTTTGATAGAGAGAGATCTTTGTTTTTTGTCTGTAAAAGCTGTTCAGCCACACTTAGGAAGTATAGAGCCGCATAAAGATTGGCGTTTGATTTTTTTTTAATTACAGAGATGTTTCTTCCCTCTCAGTTGTACCAGAACGGCACACAACAGAGGGAAAAGTCCGATACCTGATCAAGGATGGGATCCTTTGGTGTGAAGCCCATCTGCCACGTCTAAAGCTATTTTTTAAGTTAAAGGAAGGACGCTGTGTGCAAAATGCGTCCCATAGTTCCTGGCATGCAGCCCGAGTGTGAATCTGAGGGGAAATGGCAGACCCCTGTGGGACTCAGGCGTGGGACTCTCCCCGAGCCCCCCACACCCCTTCCTTCCAAGCTGGTCCTCTTCCTGCCGGAACACAAGTGCCAGCTACATTCCCATCCTTCCTGTGGAAGCAGAGTTACCGCTTCCGCACCGAACAGCGAGGGAACCTGTGGCGTTTGGAAGGGAATGGCGGGAGAATAGATTCAACACGAGAAAGCAACAGTCCAAACGGGGTGTTGGAGACACGGCTTCGTCCCAGAAGACAAGCCAGAAGCCAGAGACTCGCGCGCTAGGCGCTGGGGAAAGGCGAGGCTGGAGCTGTTTACAAGGTGGCAATCTGTTCCGTTTTTAAAGCACAAAAAGCACCAACATTGGCCGGCGCCTCCGAAGGCGCTGCGGTGGCAGTGAGCGCCACCTGGCACCGGAGAGAGGATGCTTCCCCCGGACCGACAACGCTTCGTCAACCAACATGGGCTTTCGTCTGTTTGCGGTTCCTTCTCGACTGTCCCCACCACACACACACACACACCTACTCTTTAAACAAAAACAAGGAAAAGCCATAAAATACCATTTTGAATTTTGGAAACCCCACGTATCACCAAGGGAAACCTTTGATTTCACCCCAGAAGGCCAGGGGTTGCACAAGGCATGCTCTGAATGTAAAACTCAGAGATACACATGGCAGGGCTGGGGAGGGGGGTACCCCAAGCTTTCCTGGAGCCAGAGCTTTGTCCTTTGGTGAGTTAAAGGGTCCCACGTGTAGAGGGAAGTTCTCCCAACAAGACCCTCCCGGACCCTGTTTAGAGGGTGGGCTTCAGCCCTAATGGGTTTTGCTCAGTGGATAGAGCGTCGGCCTGCGGCGTGAAAGGTCCCAGGTTCAATTCCAGTCAAAGGCATGGACCTTGGTGGCTGGCACATCCCCCAGTAAGGGGCGTGCAGGAGGCAGCTGATCAATGTCTCTCTCTCATCGATGTTTCTAACTCTCTGTTCCTCTCCCTTCCTCTCTATAAGAAATCAATAAAATATATATATATATATTTTAAATAAAATTGGCAGCTTCTGGCAGGATGAGAACAGGCAGGAACGGAGGGCCTATGAGAAGTTGGGGGCCAGCAGAAAGCGTTTTTGGAGCCCAACACCCTGACGTGCGGATCCCCTGCCTGTGGTGGGAGCTCACACGTGCCCCTCACTTCAGTGGGAAACGGGAATAACACACCTCAGGCCGGGGAAGGAATTGGGGCGGGCAGAATTTTGCTCAGTGCCTGGAGCCCAGGAGACATGTGATAAACACCACCTACCCCCCCCAGCACCCCGCTTTGAAGCGGGGTGTTATCAGCTCCTATGCAGGGATGGGTGGTCTCTAGGGAGCCGTGAGGCCGGCAGCCTATTTCTCACTTTGTATTTATACCTCAGAGTCTGGGGGAGACGCTCCAAATTCCTGACGGAAAGGAAAAGAAGCCTCACCCCGTCTCGCCCCGGAAAGGTTGCCAGAGGTGAGTCCCCAAAGTCAGAAAGAATCCTGGGGCGCAGGCACCTGCGGAGAAAGCGCTGCCCGAGCCAGGGCCATGGCCCGGCCCGACACTGCCCTCTGCTGGCGGCCACGACGCTCTGCACGGCCCGCAGCCTCTGCGTGTAATCTCCTTTTCACATCTCACTGTGGGCAGATACTCAGAGCTGCTGGTGAGGATGCTAAACCCGTGGAAAACCCAGACCGAGGCCAGAGAGACCGGGCAGCCGCGCACCCAGGCAGTCCCGGGGTCCCCGCCACCTGGGAAATGAGGGGTGGCCCCCTGATTCTCCTCTCTCTGTGTCTCATGGTGACTCCCCTGTCCTCATCCACCCGCTCCTGTGCAGTTACACTTCCCTTTCCCAGATTTGCTCTGTTTGGGATTTTATTATACCCCTCTCCCCTCCCCCCGCCTCCCTTAACTCCCTCTCCTCCTCCCTCTAGCCCTGCATCACCCTCCTCTTTTCCCTTTGGGTTAAGGTCAGTGACTTTTTACTCCAGTGGGCAGTGGTGCTCCAGTGGACATTTAACTTCCCTAAGACTCTGCCCGCTCACCTCCTTCCCCAAACACACACACACACCGTGCTAGGGGCTCCAGGATCCAGGCTGGGTGGGCCAGACCCCACCCCCTCGCTCCTCTGCTGGGAGGAAAGGCCCCCAGTGGAGACTCAGGCTTCAGGAAAGGAGAACCGTGAGCATCATCACATCATGGACCACCGGCAGGAGCAGCAGAGGTAGGAGAAGGAGGGGTCTGAGCACCCTCGCCTCCCTCACCCCTTCACCCCCACCCCTACCCTCGGCTCCACCGGGGCCTCGGGGTGCGGGAGCCACAGAGACCTCTGCGGGGAGCAGCAGCTTGGATTCGGCCCCTTGCCCCTTCCTCGCTCTCAGAAGTCACCAGACCCCCCATAGACACCCACAGAGCCACAGCGCCCTCCCCTGGACGGCCTCTCCGGCAGCACTCAGTGCCCCTGTGTGCGGCGCTGGCAGAGTGGGGGAAGCAAGATCCCAGAGAAGGCGCATCTAGAACGACTCCATTGTGTGAGATCCCCAGAAAAGGCAAAGGTAAGGACACGTGAAGTTCATGCGTGGCTGGCTGGCTGGCTGGGGCCAAATGGGAATTGCCAATAATTGCGAGGGATCAGACCTCTCAAGGGAGATCTTGGAGGGTGGAAGTTTCTAGAAGTGAAGTTGAGGGAAGGGAGGAACAAAGGAAAACAGAGACCCTCCGCAGGATAACACTCACGCCTCAACTGCTCCCCAACTCTCACGAAACCGTGTCCTCATTGGGATTTTCAAAATGTCATCTTCTTGCCAAAATAAAGGCTTAATTAACGTGGGTCTGACCAGAGAGAACAACCAGACAAATCCAAAAGCGGGCGTGTCCACAGGACGCCGGGCTGGGCTTTTCAAGAACGCCAGCGCCATGCCCGTCCAGAACAAACACGAGGGCCAGACGTTCCCTCTGAAGGGAGAGCAGAGAAACACGGCCACCCAGCGCACTGCTCGGACCTCTCTGTTTATTTTTTAAAAAGCCATGAAGCAGTGGTTCTCAACCTTTCTAAATGCTGCGGCCATTTAACACAGCTCCTCGTGCTGTGGTGAATCGCAATGTAAATATCTGTGTTTTCTGATGGTCTTAGGCGACCCTGCTAGTGGTTCTCAACCTGTGCGTCGCTGCTGTAGAGCCTGAGACCCTCAGAAAACAGGTCACGACCCACCGGTTGAGAACCGCTGCCATAAAGGATCCTTTTTTGGCCAGTTGACAGGTGATGACACAGGAGCATATGCCCTTCCATGCTGAATTGTTTAGGGGTGAAAGGTCATGATGTTAGCAATTTATTCTCAACTGGTTCTGCAAAAAAAAAACACACAAAAAAAGCACCAAAACTGAAACTTCTATTTCTCAAGTGAAAATGAATGAACGTGCCAAATGCTGATGATTAGGGACTCACAGGAAGGGCACACAGATATCCATAACCCTCTGTCAGTACTCCCATGGCTTTGAGGTTTCTTATTATGAGAAATGGCTGATATCCATGTGATGAAACACGACTCGACAACACGAAGGAACAGCCTGTGGTTACATGTGGGTGAACCTCAAAAATAACATGCTCAGGAACGGAAGCAAGATCCAAGAGACGGCACATATAGGACGACTCCATTGTGTGAGATACCCGTAAAAAGGCAAAGGTAAGGACACGTGAAGTACACGCGTGGGTGGCTGGCTGGGGCCAAATGGGAATTGCCAATAATTGCGAGGGATCAGCCCTCTCAAGGGAGGAGACCTTGGAGGGTGGAAGTTTCTAGAAGTGAAGTTGAGGGAAGGGAGGAACCAAGGAAAACCCGTCGCTGGTGAGGGTCTGACGCTGGCGGAGGAAGATGGAGAGGAGAAAGGGTTTGGTTAGGAAGGACCTTTGCAGTTCTGAGAAAGTTGGGACAGACGGTTGGACACATGTGTGCTTGTTTCTGTGGCCCTGCAACACATGATGTGTGTGTGTATGAGATATTCATGGAAAGTATGAAGGAGTCAGGCGTGGTTCTGTGAGCCGGGAGTAAGGACCCAGCAAGACAGAGTCCTGCCGTCGGCATCCGTTCTTTAATAAAATAAAAACTGCGTATTGGGTGCGAGGGTCTAACTGGTCATTTGTGAAGGCAGGTATGCGTCCCTTCAAGGTAAGGTGGTCAAGGGAGCTTGTTCCTGGAGGAGCCAACCCCGGGGCAGGTGGAATGTGGCCTGAACAGGCCCAGCGGCCTCTGTTTTGTTTATTTTTTAATATATTTTATTGATTTTTTACAGAGAGGAAGGGAGAGAGATAGAGAGTTAGAAACATCGATGAGAAAGAGACATCAATCAGCTGCCTCCTGCTTGCCTCCCACTGGGGATGTGCCCACAACTAAGGTACATGCCCTTGACCAGAATCGAACCTGGGACCTTTCAGTCTGCAGGCCGATGCTCTATCCACTGAGCCACACCGGTTTCAGCCAGCCTCTGTTTTTATTCTAGGGTTTCTGCTTCCATTCTAGCAGCCAGGCGTTGAGCCTGAAGCCCTCCCCATCGCTGTGTCCTTATGCAATGGCTTCTGGGGGCTACATTTTGAGACTGACAAAGCAAACATTTTCTTAAAATGCCAGCCCGATTCTATTTAACGAAGTCAAGCATTGTCCGAGGTTTTTCTCCCTGGAAAAAAAGTCTCCTCTTCCCCATCTGCCACTTCCAGTCCTGCCAGAGCCACCTGAGGCCCAGGAGACCATGCCCCTTTCTGTGGCTGGTGGCACCTGGCCACGCCGACTGCTGGAGTCACTAGGAGTCCCTCCTCGGGGCCACACGCCAGCATCCCCTGTAAGACCGGAAAGGAATACGGAAGAAGCCGCGAGTGGAAACTGACCCTAAGTAGCTCAGAGCTCTGAAAACTTAAGAACAATTTACCCTCAAAAAGACACAATTCTGAGGACAGAAGACGAAGGAAATGCATTGCCAATGACACGGTGGAGACAGTTCTGAACAAAATAAACTCACAAACCAAGTAGAAACAGACTCAGAGATACAGAGACCGAACGGACGGACAGCAATCAGAGGGGAGGGAGGGGGTGCGGGGCTGGGTGAGAAAGGTGAAAAGAGGGAGCAAAAACAAACAAACAAAAACAAAACCCACAGACACAGACCACAGCACAGTGAGTACCGGAGGGGATGGGGGGCGGGAGGTAGAAGGGGTAGCGGGGGCATTGATGGTGACGGAAGTAGACTTGACTCGGGGTGCTGAGCACATAATACCAGTTACAGACGACGTGTTGCTGGATTGTCCACCTGAAACCTATTTCACAACCTATGCCACTGCAATCAAGTCAGTTTTTTACAAGTGTACAATAAATAGGTACATGAACGGCGGAGACGTTTACAAATACAGACTAGGTTCCCCATGCATCCCTGGGGCATGGGCGGGGCCACTCTTGGGAGTGGGGGGGGGGGCAATGGGAAGATATGTACACATGTAACACATTAATAAAAAAATTTTTTAAAAAGGCCACGACTAGAACCCAGTCTCTTGCTTCACCCAGGCATTTTCTTAAAGGAACAGCGCAGCAGTGCCGGGACCAGAGCCCAGGACGGGGCCACACGGGAGGGGGAAGTGGTCGGCTTGGCAGGAGCTGGAAACCAGGCGTCCCCTCTGGCGGAGTGGAACCCACGGAAGTGGGTTTGGCAGGAGCCGCGCCTTTTTATTTCTGGTCGTTAAGAAACCCACATTCTCCCGCCGCCGCCCACCAAACCACCTGGCCTTGGCGGCCTCGGGCTCCGTGCCGAGGACTTTTCCAGAACCCTTATAAATGGCCCCGGTCCCGCCCCGAGTCTCCTGGGAATGTCAGAGCCGCTGTTTTCACCCCCGGGGGCCTGGGCGCCTCACCATCTGGAATTCAGAGAAGAGGCAAACCCTCCTCATCTTCAGTTGGGTGTCTACGCGCCTCTTAAAATATTCGCGTCGGCCAAAGCCTTAATGACACCCGTCTCGCCCAAACCGGTGCGGCTCAGTAGATAGAGCGTCGGCCTGCGGACTGAAGGGTCCCAGGTTCGATTCCGGTCAAGGGCATGGACCTTGGTTGCAGGCACATCCCCAGTAGGGGGTGTGCAAGAGGCAGCTGATCAATGTCTCTCTCTCTCATTGATGTTTCTAACTCTCTATCTCTCTCCCTTCCTCTCTGCAAAAAAAAAAATCAATAAAATATATATTTTTTTTTAAAATGACACCCGTCTCTGCTTTTGTGTTCTTAAATCCGGGCCAGGCGGGGAGAGAGGCAGGGCGGGTGGGGGAGCTGTGTCCGAGGCGGCCCTGGCCACTGCCGTTGGCTTTGTCGTCTGCTGGGGGACAAAAGGTGTCCCCCTGGACGGACGGGCAGCAGAAACTCGGAAGAGAACGGCTTGTGCACAAGGACACTGGCTGGGATTCAGGGTGACACCATTTCCGAGGAACCGTAAACAAATACAAAGGGGCATTATTTATTGATTGAGTTCCTATTCCCGGGTCAGAGGACACAGGGCACCTCGTGGGAGGCAGGCGACCGGGTCCTGCCGGGGTGGGACCCCCAGCCCCTCAGGCCCCGAGCCAGGGGCGATCAGGAGGGACTGGGGAGATGGTAGTGGGGGGAGGGGTTCAGCTCAGTGGGGGGATGGGGAGGTCAGCTCCCAGATGTGGCTTTATCAAAAGAGGCCTGTTTCAGCCTTTTCCCCAGCTGTTCAGCCTGGGCCGCTGGAGATAAGCAGCCGAGTGTCCGCGGCTGAATCCTCTCTTTTATGCTCGAACCCGGCAGCGCCGAGGGTGGGCATTGTCCATTGAGCCGCACAGAGCCGGGGTTCGAACAGCTGGTGGCCCATGAGGCTGCTCAATCCGGAGGAAGCCCGAAGACGGAGCTGCACGCCCTCCTGCGGGTGTCTGCGTGTGCCGTGTGCAGGCGTGTGCCCGGTGCCTGCCACAGCCGCCGCCTGGCTGTCTGAGGGCCACTTCCCTCACAGTGGGAGGGGGGGGGCAGAGGGAGGTCCTGGGGGCACACAGGAGTTGGACCTCACGGCCTGCTCGCTTTGCATGGATTCTGTGATCTGCACAGTCCTTTCCTGTGGCCCAGCCTCGGCTTCCCGGCTTGTGAAATGGGGGGAACGGTGCCCGCCGCGCAGAGTTTTGTGGGGACGGATTGAAATAGGATTCGGAAGCACCTAACACTGAGTCTACACACATGCAGACACACACACTCTCAGGCGCCGGGACCTGCATGTTCTGTGCCTGCTGGACTGAGCCTGGCTGCTTGTAGGTAACAAGGAAAGCAACGGGGGTGCTGAGGGGGTGCTGCAGGGGCAGAGGCCACCTGCGGGCTCCTCAGTTCCCCGTCTCCCAACCAGAGGGGGTGGGTGAAAGCTGAGTGATGCTTGGGGGGCCGAAGTCTTCTCTGGGATCCTGACTTACTCACTTCCTGGCTGGGTGACCTCAGACCCGATACTTGCCTGTCTATAGACTTGACATCTTTTGTTTGCAAAAATGCCCTCCCACAACTCCCAAGCAGAGATATCAAGATTAGAAAGGAAGGCTAAAACCGGTGTGGCTCGGTGGATAGAGCGTCGGCCTGCAGACTGAAAGGTCCCAGGTTCGATTCTGATCAAGGGCATGTGTCTTGGTGGCGGGCACATCCCCAGTAAGGGGTGTACAGGAGGCAGCTGATCCATGTTTCTAACTCTCTATCCCTCTCCCTTCCTCCCTGTAAAAATATCATTAAAATATATTTTTTAAAATAAAGATTAGAAAGGAAGAAGCAGCTGTGTTACTGGCAGTGTGGAGGAAAGGGGCACAGCTAACCTGACCAGCTCAGGGGAGGCCTGTATGGCAGAGTCTTGCAAACTCTAAAGACCTAAAACAACAACAAAGATGGTCTGAAATTGCACTTTAACTAAAAGCAGCGGTGGTGGGTGGCCACCTCCTAGACCTGTGTCTTCCGGACAAGGTCAGCCTTTATCGGAACTGAGTTTTATTGCTTTTTGGCATCTACGATAACACATCATTGAAATGTCAGGGTAACTTTAACTTCCCTTTTTTCGGACTCCTCGGGGCACAATCAAATGTCCTGGGTGCTAGGACAGAGACCATAAATTCCTTCATTGCTACGTTATCATGTAATTGTTGACTGGTAACTATCCTGCACCCACTAAGTAAAAGTATGTGTCACCCAACCGGGGTGTCTCAGTGGTAGTGTTGACCTACAAGACAAGGTCATGGGCTCCATCCCCAGTATGGGACAAGCAGGAGGCAGTTGATCAATGATTCTCTCTTATTATTGATGTTTCTATCTCCCTTTCTCTCTAAAATCAATAAAAAGTATTTTTTTTAAAAAGTATGCATCTATCCAATCCCAGGTTTTTCCACTTTTGCTTTCTCCCACCTCTCTAATGTATCACCAATGGGTTCCATGTAACCCACCTATATCTCCTCCTTTGACTGCAGTGTAAAAAAAGGAAAAAAGATGAAAACTGCCTTTCTTTGAGCATTATCCCCAATCTGTTGAGATTCTGCAATGGTTGACAGTTTGGATCCAACACACAAAAAATTACTTACAGGTTTTAATGTTTTTATGTTAACTGCAGGAATTGTGACCTTTTATATTCATTTATCAGAGTCCTAAAGAATCCATAAAATACTATTAGAACTAATTTTTTTAAAGATTCATTAAAGTAGCCAGATACAAGATTAACATCCAAAAACCAGTTGTGTTTTTATATGCTGAAAGAAGGAAATTAAGAATTCTATTCACAATGGCATCATTAGGAATAAAGTGCTTAGAAATGTATCAAAAAAGTGTGAGACTTGTGCTCCGAAAATCCTAAGGCATTGCCACAAGAATGTGGAACCTGACTAAATGGAAAGACGCCCATGTCTGTGCATGAGAAGACACTACAATTAAGAAAGCATTACTTCCCAAATCGCTCTGTAGATTCGACACAATTCCTGTCAAAATCCTGACTGGACTTTTTCTTTGTTTTCAGAAGTTGACAAGCTCATCCTAAAAGTGATTTGGAAATTTCAAGCAACTCAAAATAGCTAAACAATCTTCAAAAAGAAGCACAAAATGGGAAGAATTACCCCAATTTCAAATCTCCTACAAAGTCACCTCATCAGGACAGTGTGGTCCCAGCATAAGGATGGAATACAATTGAGGGCCCAGGAATAAACTAACTTTTAGAATCAGGTGATTTCTTTTCTTTTTTAAATATATTTTATTGATTTTTTACAGAGAAAAAGGGAGAAGGATAGGATAGAGAGTTAGAAGCATGGATCAGCCACCTTCTGCACGACCCCTACTGGGGATGTGCCCACAACCAGGATACATGCCCTTGACCGGAATCGAATCTGGGACCTTTCAGTCCGCAGGCGGATGCTCTATCCACTGAGCCAAACCAGTTTCGGCGGATCAGTTAATTTCTAACAAAAGTGTCCAAAAAAATGCAGTGGGAAAGGAATAGACTTTTCAACAAATGGTGCTGGGACAATTATCTCTCATTATACAAAAAATTTTAACTCAAAAAATGGATCACAAACCTGAATGTAAGCATTGAAAGTATAAAACTCCTCCTGATGTTGGGTTAGGCAATTATTTCCTAGATATGACACCAAAAGCACAGTCATATATATATATATATATTTATATATGAATGAACCTCAAAAGCATTATGCTAAGCGAAAAAAAATATATATCAAATGCTTTTATACTTGAAGACACTCCATCAAGATAGTGAAAGACATCCACTACCCACAGAAAAACATTTGCAAATTATACTCCCTAACATATATCCAAAATATATCCAAAAGAACTCCTACAACTAGTTAAATTACACTTCAACTAAAAGCAGTTCCAAGACAAATAACCCAGTTTTTACAAATAGACAATAGAATGGGAAGACATTTCCGAAAAGGTTATAAAATAGCCAATAAGCTCATTATGTTAAGTGCATGCAGTCCTTAGGGAAATGCGAATAAAAACCACAACGAAACACCACTTACACCCAATAGAGCGGCTATGATATTAAAAAAAAAGTGACAAATGTTATCAAGGATGCAGAGGGATGAGAACCATCATGCATTGCTAATGGGAATGAAAAAAAATTCTGCAGCCAAAAAGCATTAGCAACTTCTCACACGTTAAACATAGAATTAGCATACGATCCAGCAATTCCGCTTCCAGGTGTGTGCCAGGAGAAATGACAACATATCTGTACACAAAGACTTGTATGCAAATGTTCACAGCATTTTTCACAACAGCCGAAACAAAAGTGCAAACATCCAACAGCAGCACGATGGCCGGAATGCAGTGGAATGCTTCTTGCCAATAAAAGGAAGGAGGTACTCATACAGCACGGATGAACCTCAAACGCATTACGCTAAGCGAAAGAAGCGGGACACTAAAGGACACGGATTCTGGGGTCCCATTTACATGAACTGTGAAGCCAAATCCCCAGAGAAATAAAGCAGATTGGGGCTTGCCCGGCCAGTGTCGCTCAGTGGTTGAGCATGGACCCATGAACCAGGAAGTCATTAGGACACGTGCCTAGGCTGTGGGCTCGATTCCCAATAGGGGGCGTGCAGGAGGCAGCCAATGGTTGATGTTTCTCTCTCATTATTGATGTTTCTGTCTCTCCCTCTCCCTTCCTCTCTCAAAATCAATAAAAACATTAAAAAAAGAAGTAGATTAAGGCTGAAGGCGGGAATGTTGAGCATCTGTAGGACACAAGGCTTCTGTGGCGTGGTGGAAATACCCTAACAGTATATTGTGGTGATAATTGCATCTCTGCAAGCATACTACAAATCACGGAATTGTCCGTGTTTCTGAAACAACCGCAGATACTGCCTGCCGGACACCCGCCTTCCTCGGGGACCGTTTATCATCTCACACCGAGCCCGTCGGAACTCACTGTGCGTGTCTCTGGAGGGGAGGGAGGGGAGCAAGAAAGGACACCTGCTTTTGGGAGAAGCACGGAAGAAAGGAAGGCGGCACGGGCCGCAGGGTTTGCAGGACCCGGTGCAAAAGGGGATGTGGAATCCCGTGTCCGTGAACTATGAAGAACTGCAAAAGGTGGGCAGTGGAGCAGAGAGCGAGCACGGGGCTCCACGGGAGTGCCCAGGTTACACGCCACGAGGCTGGCCCTGGTGGGAAGGTATGAGGGAGTCAGCTGGCCAGGGAGAGCAGGAAATGGGGAGTGCTGCCTGGGGGAGCACTGACAGATGAGAGACACACAGGGATGGCCGGAACCCAAACACGAGGCAGGTTTCCAGCTCAGAACCGCTGCGCCCGGTCTAGGAGCTGTAGGACCAACATGTGGGCATTGGGTGAGGGAAGAACCAAAGGCACCCCCTGCGGGGAGCCCACCCGTGGAAGAGTGGAGTGGAGAGCTCAGAGCCCGCTGAGAGCTTGGCAAGGAGGTGACCCGGGTCAACAGGCCGGCAGGGTTGGAAAGGACACCTGGGCTTCCCGGCCTGGTCACCTGCGGGAGGCGGGACCTGCCGGGACGGAGCCCTGTGCTTGGTGGGCTTCTGGCCCGATCTGGCTGCAGGACCTGCGTCTTAGGGCTCGGTCTCCCGTGCTGCGCAGCGAGATGAATAATCGCATCCGAATTTCCCAGGCATCTTCTGCTTTTCCCATTGTGTACCTCTGCACGCCTTCGGGGGAGACTCTGGACCAGGATCCCGTGGGTTTGGTTCCACATCCCCGAGCCCCGCCACATGGCTCCCGGGTTATGTTTTACCCGGACAAACGCACGCGGAGCCGAGCTCGGAAAGTCACCGGCAGGCACGGGCGGGGAAGGCTGCCCTGGTTTGGGATGAGGCCAGCTGGCCCGGCTGCAAGGGATGGGCCAGACGGGGAGGAACCGGAACCGGGAATGAGATCCACCACAGACCCGGCTCCCGTGGGGACGGCCCTGTGTGCGGGGAGACCGTGCTGACAGGAGGAATGTGGGGTGGGGTGGCTCGGCGCCCCGACGGGAGAAGCGTGTTCAGGGTGCAGAGGAAGGGGGGAGCTTAGGGGTTTCCTTAGCCATCAGTGGGCCCTCGGCAGGGAGGCGCAGCCACCAAACGCTGGAGGTCAGAAGACAGGACAGGAGCCTTCCACCGTGGGGTTCGACAGAGGTCAGTTCCTGGCACTGACCCAGCACAGCCCAACAAGCACCCACCGAGCGTCTCCTCCCAGCAGGCACTGGGCCCTGTCCTTAACTCTGCCCACAATCCCCTGCCCTGGAGCACGTGCAGACCAATCGCAGGGTGGGGTGCAGGCTGGCCTGCAGGGGGAGCCACGTGGGGTGTGGGCGCTTCAGGGCTGACAGGGAGGTGGGACCTGGAAGGTTGCCCTCGGCCTGCTCCTCAAAGGGGCAGCTTCCGCAGGTGAGAGTCTTCCAAGGGCAGTGACAGCGCCTCCCCCAGGGCCTCCTGAGGCCTGGCTGGCTGTGGTTTGTGAGCCGGCAACACAAACTGAGCAGACCCAGCACTGCTTAGGCCCCTGGGCTGGGAGCCCCAGGTGAACACCCTGTGATTCTGCCTCCCTCAGTCCCAAGCTGAGAGCCGTGGACAGAAGGCTTGTGTCCTCTCGAACCTCATCTACCGAAATCTAATCCCTAAGGTGAGGGCATCGGGCGAAGGCTGAGGCTTTCTAGGAGGGGATTAGGTCAGGAGGGTGGAGCCCTCGTGAGTGGGATTAGTGCCCTTTTGAAAGGGACCCGGGAGAGCTCCTGCTGTCTTCCCCCCAAGTGAGGACTCAATGAGAAGTGGCCATCCTCTGCCTGGCAGAGGGCCGCACCAGCACTGGCCCTGCTAGCACCACGATCGCACACAGCCAGCCTCCGGGACGGTGAGGGATGCATGCCTGGCGTTTGTCAGACGCCCGGTCTGCGGTACGGTCCCAGCAGCCTGAACTCAAACAGGATTTAGCCAATGAATGCCAAGCTAACATGCCTGCTGGTCAACCAAAGATGAGCCAGTTCCGCTGAATCTGATAACGCTTTCAATGTGATATTTTGGACCCATAAACTGAAAGGACAAAGCAGAAACGAACTCTCCTCCATCTTGTCCTCTAGGGCTGGGCCCCCTGCCTAAACCCCCGCCCTTTTCTGGGAGGGGCCACAGGTGTGCCAGC
>PVJN01027765.1:0-27788 GCA_004026805.1 Lasiurus borealis
ACAGCGAAAGCAGTCTTGAGAGGGAAGTTCATAGCTCTACAAGCCTATTGCAAAAAAACAACAACAATGGTAATAAATTACCTAACCTTACAACTCAAAGAGTTAGAAAGAGGGCAACAAGAAAAGCCCAGTGTAAGCAGAAGGAAGGAAATAATAAAGATCAGAGTGGAAATAAATGACATTGAGAAGAAAAAAAAAACACAATACAAAAGATCAACAAAACCAAGAGCTGGTTCTATGAAAGGATAAACATGATTGATGAACCTCTAGCCAGGCTCACCAAGAAGCAAAGAGAGAGGATTCAAATAAACAAAATCAGAAATGAAAGAGGTGAAATAACAACAGACCCCACAGAAATACAAAGGAATGTTAAAAAATACTATGAACAACTCTATTCCAACAAACTGGACAACCTGGAGGAAATGGACATATTCCTAGAAAAATATAACCTTCCAAAATTCAATCAGGAAGAATCTAAACATCTCAATAGGCCAATAACTATGGAAGAAATTGAAGCACTCATCAAAAAGCTTCCAGCAAACAAAAACCTGGGGCCAGATGGCTTCACAGGAGTTTTACCAAAAACACAAGGAAGAACTAAAATCTATCCTCCTTAGACTATTCCAAAAAATTCAAGAGGAAGGAACACTTCCAAGTTTATTCTAGGAAGCCAGTATCACACTAATACCAAAAACCAGATAAAGACAACACAATGAAAGAGAATTACAGGCCAATAACCCTCATGGACATAGATGCCAAAATCCTCAACAAAATTCTAGCAAATCGGATCCAGGAGTACACAGGAAGATCATACACCATGACCAAGTAGGATTTATCCCAGGAATGCAAGATGGTACAATACCCGCAAATCAATAAACGTGATACATCACATAAACAAATTGAGATAAAAATCACATAGTCATATCAATTGATGCAGAAAAAGCAATTAACAAAATCCAATACCCCTTCTTGATTAAAAACTCTCAATTTTCTAATACTATACCACAAAGAAATATAAACATAGTCCCTTTTATATTTCCTCCCACCATCACCTCCAAAAGAAAGTATGTCACAGAATTGTGGACCATTTAGCTCAATAAATTCAAACTTTATACAAAGCATATACCTACAGGCTGATCACAAGCACTCTGTCCAGTCTGGAAAGCTGTTCCTAGGTGTGCAGCCTCTTTGTAGGGGTTTGTGCTCAGTGAAAGCTTCCTAATATCTCACTGGCTTATACCAAAAGAGCTCAACTAAGTAAACCAACATATACATTTTTACCTATCTAAACTACATTTTGCATCTTAGGAGAAGTCTGGGTTTACTCTCATGGTCTATGTAGTGTAAGGCTAAAGGGAGTACAGAGCAGGAATGACCAAAAGGAAATCATATTTAGTCATCTTCTTTACTAAGAAAGGACAAATACTTATTATTCTAAAATGACATCTTTTGATTAAATTTTCAACATATGAAACCTTACAATATGCTTATCAGCTGCCTGTCTGTGTTGTAAGAATATGAGCTCCCACATTCTTATAAAAACTTACATACATTTTTCTTATTCATGGACATTAGTGGTTTTATTGACATAAAAACTTACATACCCCAGTATTATCTCTTTACTTTTTCTATAAACTTGGAATTAAATTTACCATTCAGTTTTATAATCTATTAGAGTTGTTATAGCTCTTTCTCCCACAAATTTTTTTTTAAATTTTATTGTCCTGTTTTATATGTGTTTGATAATTGTAAGCCACTTCAAATGCTTTTTGGAAGTTTTTATACAAATCATAATGAAAATGATGAATCCTGACTGAAGCATAAACAGATGTCAGGTCAATGTGCTATTAAACCTCCTCTAACATACATCAGTCCGAGAGGACAACACAAAGCCCTCTAGTCATGATTTCCAATATAGAATATTCATATGGATTTTGGATTGCTGAAAGCTAAAGAAGATTAATGCAAAATGTGTGTGCACTCACTCTCTCCCACTGTTGCAAAACTTATATGAAATCCATTAGTTACTTTGCCTAAATGCTTCCAAACAGATGAATAAGATATTGAAGATCACCTTGTTTCTCATTTTCAAGAAGAAATATTTACAAGGACTTAAAGACTCCTACATAAATAGCTACTGAAATACAGAACAAATTGAGAGGATGCAGCTCAAACACAGTTGAGCTCACATGAGACAAGTCTTGACTGCAAAGCTGTTTTCTTAGCCTGTGGGTTTCTGCAGGACGTGATAAGGTTTGCTGAGCACCATAGTAATCTTTTAAGACACTAATCAAACACATAGTCCTATATTTTAAAAAGCCCAGAAGTGGTTTTAGGACAACAGAAGCACCTTAGCCACTAAAGTAAGATTCTACTATAAGTAAAATTACTTGCACAGCAAATCCTTTAACAGCTCAGCATCCAATAAATAGAAAATATGCTTTAAATTGTACTGCTATTCCCAATTATTCCACTGGACCCTTCAACTATAGTTAAACTACATAAGAAAATAATTAGTTGTCATGAAACTTTTAACTACATGATATGCTTATGAAAGAGCACTGGAGTGAGCCAAGCATGATGAACTTGGACGGGCACACAGTAGGTACTTCTATTACTCTAGTAGAGTTCCTTTTCAGTAGTGTCTAAGAAAGGGGCAAGTTTCAATAAAACTTTACAGCCTGGCATAATAATGATGCGCAACACATTCAGTTCTCCTGAAATCAATTCCAGAAAGAGATGACCGGAGTTAAAGATATACTTAAATACAAAAGTCTAAAGTTGCCACATTCGCCCAAAAAACTAAAAGAGCCCTTACTAACATAGATTGAACATGTCAGCAAATACTCATGTAATACTGAAGTGCATATAGTCAGATATATATTTATATAATCACTTTTAATATTTACATATGGTTCTAACCCCCCCCAAATGATTAGTCTTAAGAGAGCATACTTAAAAAGCACATTCCTCATTGCTTTTTATAATTAAATACAGGCTCTTCTATGGAAGTAGGCAGAATATTAGGATAATATATTTTTCCTAACATCTAAAATAGGCATCAAATTTCTTAATAGAAGAAAAAGGCCTCAGGCATAGGACCACATATTAGTTATTCATAATGGTTTAAGAAACTAAAATTAATAAAATAAATTAGCTTGAATAAATTAAGAGTGCACATTCAGATCAGAATTGTAGCTTTTGGTCAGCAACATGTGAACCATGTTTTAGCACAACAGAAGCACCTCAGCCACTAAAATAAGATTCTCTTATAAATAATTTTTCCTTGCAAAAGGCAAAAATCTGCCAAGATTAAGACCGGTTATTTTTTGTTTTTTGTGTTTTTTTTTAATATATACAGTACATTATGTTTTCTTTTCCCCCCAAGTTCATTTAGTATTTATTTTGGTGGTATTTAAAGTGCATTGCCAGCTAAAAGACAAGCTTCCAAATTTAAAAAAATAGATATCACAGAAAGTTTATCTTGCTTTAGTCTTCCTCATACCTATTAGCAGCATTTTCTTTTTGTTTTCACACAATTAGTATAAGAGACTACTGCAACGATCAGAGGACTTTGGACACAAAGCAGGCTGTCTGTCAGGGTGATAGCCGCTGTAAGGAATCACTTTCTTCTTCTGCTGGAGTCAATTTAAGTGTTGGCAGTTTCCGAGGAGGAAGTTGAGGGCTTTGGCGAAGATTGTCATCCATCTGTGGAAAGCACAAAAGGTACATCTGACTAATGGCTGTGGCACCCTTATGTGGACTGCAGCTCCCCATCCAAACTATAACCTAGAAGAGTACAGAACCATATGTCTCTAAAACTGCCAGAAAACCTTTTTCTTGCAAATAATCTCTCAAGAATTCTAAATGTCATACCTCAAATACCAGCTGACTCGGTAAATGTAAAAAAGCCATATAGCTCATCCTTGGTGCCTTCACAATATTATAGTAAATCCACAAAATGAATGTTCTATTGAACTCAATCATAGCATGACTTGGTTTAAGAGGTCTCCTAATAGTAAAAGCAATACTTCTTTTATTAAGCTCCACTGTTTATACATACAATATCTCATTTGTTCTTCCCAACATCTTTGTGAAGGAAAAAAAACACAGATACGATCACTCCCTATTTTACAGATTAGCAAAATGAAGCTCAGAATGGTTAAGGAATTTGCCTTCAGTTGCAAAGCTAGTATCAGAGCTGACATTTGAACCTAAGTCTTCTAGCAGAGGTATATAGGACTTGTAGGACAGGAAAGAGAATAAAAGATTAACTTTTAATTTGCCAATGAAAAGAGCATCTCCAGTGAACTCTTTGAATCAATTGTGTTAAGATGTCTTCTTTCCTTACAGAAACTAAGTTCCCAAAACAGAACTCTTAAAAAAAAACACACTTCTAGATTTTCTGTCCAAACAGTGAGCAATAGTAGCCATTAGAATTTGTTGCTCTAATGGCTTATAGCAAGCAGTGAAGCAAACTGAACAGCAGGTATGAAGGAATGGAGTAGTGCTGAAATAGGGTCAGAAAAAACTTTCATATATATTGATGATGACCCAAGATAAAGTGCACATGAATTTGCTCCATATAGAAAATGGAATCTATACTGTACAGCATTCACTTAGTAGATCAGTGTCTATAATAGTTTCAGTAATCTTTCCATTATTCATACTTAACAGAATATATTTCCTCTCATGAGAGATACTGGTTTGGACAAAGAATTAAAACAAACTAGCCTTTTACTTAGCTTACCCAAACTTCAGTAATGAACTCTTACAATTTTACTGCTTTGTTTTACTCACTTCTCAAGTTCTAACATATAAAATACAATAAAAAGAAACAACTGTCATTCTAGAGAGTAACAGTTATAAACCTAGTATTACTAGTAATGGATACATAATCTCATCTATGAGTTATATGGCTGACTAACTACAAAGCCCATGCTGGATTCCAATTCCTAGGATTCAAATAACCTCTCTAACTCTAGTCACCTGAATGACCTTGGGCAGGTGACATAAGCTACTCTTGAAGCTTCAGTATCTTCATCTGTAAAATGGGAATGATAGAGGACTTGTACGCATAGATTAAATGAGATAACTCATATAACTTATACAACGTAGTGTCTCTTACTGCTAGCCAGTGTTCTTAGGGTAACTGCCCCATTAGTTTGTTAAAGAATTAAGTATTATCCATTTGTTTAAGGATAAAAGCAAGTTTATCAGACACTTGCAGGTGGAGGGATTGGGGGGGGGGGTGTAGAAATGCATAACTCTCTTGTAATTTCCCAATTAGAATCACCCTTGAAATTTTCATTGTTGGCTCTTTTGCCTACCCAGTTCCTCAATATCTCTCTCACCAAATGAATACCCCAAAATGGCAAAGTACCCACACTGGTAAAAAAAATTGTGGACCACATTTAGAACAGAGAAGTACAGGAAGGAGAAAATATAAAGCAGTCCATGTGGAAGAAAGAACAAGACATCATAATACAATTAACAAGAAAGGATAAGCACAGATGCTTCCAATCTCAAGAAATGTTAACTTAGAGACAAGTAGACAAGCAAGCAAGAAGTATTTTTGTCTTTTTTTTTTTTAAGCAGGCTTTTGTTCTCCTAATTTGAAAAATACTAATTGTGTGGTAAAAATAAACCAAAGACCATCATCAGATCTTTCCCTAAAGTTATCAGGCCACTTCTGACTTCAAAATACTATATTATATTATACAACTTTAATGAGTGTATATTTAAACAGCTTTCTGAAAAAAATTAACTCTTCTTAAAGGTAAAGTTAATTCAGAACCCAAATTACAATTTTAACTACAGAAAGGGAAATACTAAATTACTACTTTAAAAAATGATTGAAGTAAACTTGACCTTTTCAATCAAGTTGGATTCCTTATTTACAAGCTGTGTGAGTTTCTGCAGATTTGCATCTACCATTTCTTGTCCAGCAGGAGAGATGCCTAAGAAGCCAGGGACAGAAATCAGAAAGACAGGAAAATTTGAAATCCTTTAAAGCTATTTAGATTAAAAGATTTTGAGTGTATCCACCCTCTCAAGTGGCCCACCCTCCAAAAATACGCAGAGGAAAACAATTCTGCATTCAAAGGCAAACTTAAGTGGGAAAGCAATGCTCTAAAACCAAAACATAAACAAAAGGACTAAATTTGTCCACAGAGTAGACAAAGTACCAAAGTTGGCCAAGTGGGTTGCAGTTAGACAAAGTAGTGAAAAAGCACAGCACTCCTCATTTCCTTCTCAGATTTAAGAAGTGCCTTTCCCCCAACCATTCCAAATATGTCTTTAGTTACATCCATTTGGATAGCTTTCTACGGCAATGACCCCAAACAGGTATCCATCCACCTGACACTCACAGTATTTGGAGGCACTTAAAAAAAGAGTACAGATTCCTGGGATCTAGCTCTAAGAAACTCTAATTTGGTAAATCTGGTAGAGGACCCAAGCTTTTGTATGTGTCCTGTAGAGAGGTCTGCCAACCAATGCTTCACAGTAACTAAGTTGCCTGGTCAGCTCTGGCTCAGTGGTTGAGCACTGACCTATGAACCAGAAGGTCACAGTTTCATTCCTAGTCAGGACAATACCCAGATTTCGGGCTCGATCTCCAATGTGGGGCATGCAGGAGGCAGCTGATCAATGATTCTCTCATCATTGTTTTTCTCTCTCCCCCCCTCCTTCTCTCCCTCCCTCTCCCTTTCTCTCTGATATCAATAAAAATATATAGAATATTTTTAAAGGACAATTTCTGCCACATCTCCCAATACAAATTTAGTATCCCAATGACTTAAGCATAAGGCCTTACACTCCTAAGAAATCATTTTCTAAATGATGGGTGCCCTCCCTCTGTTTACTATACCTCCAGTCTGATGCAATCAGTTTTCAAGTAGTAGAATCATAGGGGTGTACCTCACCAAAATCAATCTGCTACTGATTTCTGTTCACGCTGGAAAATGCTAGAAGCAACATTTAAAGTAATTTCCCATTTGCATTAGGAAAAATGCTATCTAAAAACACCTCAATAAATATCTGTAGTTTAAACTTTTTGAAGAAAATGACCCACTTCAAAGGGGCAATATTTAAAGAATAACAAGAAGCAAGCAATGTATAAAATCCAAAAGAATAAGAAAAAAGGCAAATATTCATTCGTCTATTTAAATAAGAACTAACATATGGAAATAAATAAACCAGCATTTAAAGACAATACACAAACTTCTTTAATAAGTAATGAGTCTTGCTTATGTGCCCTTAGGAGAATTTGCAAATCCCCCCAAACAAAGATTAGCTGAAGAGGGAGCCACCTTACCTCCAAGACTAAGCCTAAAATAAGTGTTTAGGATGTCATCACAAAAGCGACACAAGTTGGAGAGCTGTTTCAAATGTTCTTGTAACTGAACTTTAGGGAAGCGTACTTTATAAAGAGGTGCTAGAAAACCAAACACATAGGCATCCAGGGTAGAAGGCCTAAAAATAAATTCAGGATTTTTTAAAATCACATAAGAAAATATTAACTTGGGATTACAAAAAAAAAAAATGTTCTCAAATATATTAATCAATTCTGAAGTATACAATTTAGTGTTTTAAAAGGTTTACTATCCATTATAACTTATAATAATGCTCCAAGTACAATTTTACTCAGTTGTTTTTCTAATACTCTAACCATATTTTATTTAGAAGAAAATTCAGTTGCAAATTAAGATGCATTTATACTCGCAAATATTAAATAGTAACTGGAGACAGGATGAAAATAGTCTTAAATGTTTTCAATACACATATGCAGTATATGAAGTCAATGTTAGATTACCACCAACAGAAAGTTTCCCCATAGTAAAAATCCATTAAATGTTTTTAAGTGAAAAACTCACTTTTGGGGGAGTGGGAAGACAAGAGGACTTGCTTTAAATAATTGCTCATTGAATATACACACACAAAACATCAGAATGATTTTTAAGGGAATGCACTCACGTATCTCCAAAGAAAAACTGAGATGTTCCCAATCTGTGTGACAGAAGATTTAGGCACTCCTTGGCATCTCTGTATATCTAATAAGGATGACATTACATCTCAGAAGTAGGACAGATACTCTAGAACTCCTTTTTAGGTAGGTATCTATGGATTAGTTCATCTCTGCTATCTCTCTTGTCCCTCCTCAGGAGGGCCCTAGCTCTGACAGTAATCTTGACCATCCATACCTGTGCTTCCACTTCTCGAAGGTGGTAGAGGGGAGGCTCTCCTCTGGTCAGGAGAATCCTAGTCAGTGCTCCCTTAGACATTCTTCCAGGAAGGATCAAACTCAAGGGGAAGGGAATTCGTGAAGCAAACCATGGCTTTGTCACAGTAAAGTAATTGTCACTCTCAACCCAGAATGTGTGAAGCTGCAAAAAAAGAGAAACAACACTATAATGATGTTCTTTAATTAAAAGGTCACTCTACTGATGTGCAAGTTTTTCCTAAATATCTTTGCATAAAATGACTTCATACAAATTTTCCAGTTAGAACAACTAAAGGATTAAACAAGATTTTAAATGTGAGGTTCGTTGATTACTATATCTCAGGCACACAGAACCAGGCCTATTACATAGTAGGTACTCAATATTATTTGCTGAATGAATGGATTACAGTTCACCCAATTCTATATATGGAACAACAAACTCCACCTCCCATAAAGAATTTTATTTCCAAATGACATTACTTTTCACTTTATTGTTATGCATACTAGCTGAATGTCTAACAGAATCCAGTTTCACAGGAACATGAAAGTGCCAAGTGAAGTTTCATAAGTGAAATTCATTCACAAGTGAAACCTCCTCTCTTAAGCCCTTTTCATTATTTTTCTTCTAAACAGACTAAATGCACTTTCGGTAGGTCGTTAAGATACTGTAATATTCACCAATGCTCACCACTGCAGGAAGAAGCTTCTCTTCAAGGAAAGCAATGTAAGCCAGGGTATCTGCCCCTTGTCTTGCTGAGAGTTCATAATCAGCATTATATTTCTATTAAAAAGTATAAAGTAAACAAAAAACCTCAGACATCAAGAGCATCCCCAAATAGTGAAGCAAAATAAACTAGGACTCCTACTTATTCTCCCACAAAAATGGTAAACATGATATTAAAAGGGGGAAAAAAGAAATACAAATTTAGAAACAAATGCTGTTTAATGCAAATGTACAGTATCATGCACACAGTAAAGTCAATAACTTATGATTTTTTATTCACTACTACTATTTCAGTAATTGTTAATGACTAGTTTAGTACCAACTTATTAAAAGAAGCTATTATTATTTTTGTTAAACAGTAAGGATAAAGTTCTAACTGGTTACATTTTTCCCCAATGAAAAAAAAAAAAACAACCTTCCAATTTAGAAAAATTCTAAGTTTTGTTGCTGTGAGATTTCTTTAAAAGAAAAGAAAAAAATAGCCATGGTTTGTGTGGCTAGTTGTCCCATACACCAAAAAGTGGCAACATACCCAGGTTGCCAGGTTAGAGGTTCAATCACTAATAGGGGGTGCATGTGGAAGGCAGACAATCAATGTTTCTCTCTCACATTGTTTCTTTCTCTTTCTCTCTCTCTCCCTCCTCCACTTCTCTCCCTTCCTCTCTCTAAAAAAAAAAAAAAGAAATCACTAGAAAAAAATGTAAAGTATTGGCAAAATCAATGATAACTTTTACATTTATAAGTCTTAACATACTTATACATTCTTAACACTTTATAAAAATCTTTACATGTTCAAATATCTTGAATACAGTATTGCATGAAACATTTAACTATAACTATCAGTTAAGTGTTTTTTGAAAACTAAAATAAATAGTTGCTAGTTGGTGGGATTTCAGATATCATACCTAGCACAAAATGTGTAACAAGTATGTAACTAAATTGACAATCATGTCAATAAGTGAAATAGCAAAGATGGCTAAATTGAATCTGCTTATATCTAAACTTCAATAAAATCCAAGAAAAGTGCATGAAAATATAAGTGGACTATACCTCACTTTATAAACTTTGAAATCATGACTTGAAAGTCTTTTTATATTAAACTCCAGGCATCCTCAGGTGTCCACTAACTTGGCAAAAAATATTGTTTTAAAAATCAGCAAACCTTACGATGTGTTGTGTGTTGTGTTTTTTTTTTTTTTTAAAGCAACGTGCAGGGGTCAACAACCTACTTCTTCAAAAAGAACCACCCACCTGTTTTCTTAAAAAGTTCAATATTTTTGCTGGTTGAGAAATAATCTTGTCTTCAGTGGTCAATATTGGTACATCTCCTACATTCAAAAAAAAAAAAAACAGTCTACATACCAGGAAACATTTTGATCTCCCCTTAAGATATTCCAATACTCTAAAAACTATACCAATTGCACATTTGAAGGGGGAAATGAGTTAAGTTCATCTTAGTTTTTTTTTTTGCAATTTCACAAAGAGCGGTTGGATAGAACATTTTCATTTCTCATCATTTCCACTGATTTGGCTTGCACTTTTAAGTATTATTCAGAATGATCAAATCATAACCAAAACACAGCCAACCAAGGTCATGGTAAAAAAAAAATAACAAACAAAAAAAAAAACCCTAAAATCCCCAGGTACTCCATGGCTGTATCCCTCAGCGCTTTAAAGGGGGCGAGGGCGAGGGCAGGCCCTTGAAGAAGGCAGAAGGGGTGTTAAAAGTGTACACCGTACCTCTCGAACCTCTCCAGGTGTTATCTATGACGCTGACTCTCAAGGGCGCGCCAGAAAATTTGGCGTAAGCCTGAAACAAGAGTTTGCAAATAAGACGTTTTAGACTCGAGTCCGTAATGCAAATCTGCACGCAGAGCTGTTTCACTTCACAGCCGGGTTCCGGGGACAGAACCTCTGGGCCAGGGGGCGCGTCCTTTCCTGCCCCCCGATCTCTGGCCCAGGGCGCGCGCGCGCCCCACGACCCGGCTTTCGGGAACCTGGCTCTTTCCCGGAGGATAAGGCGGGTGGGGGTGGATGCGGCGTGTCCCTCCACCGCCCAGACAGCTTTGCAAGGATGAGAATAACGACTCTCGGGGGCCAGGAGGAAACGCGGGAGGCCTCCCGCCACGCCTCGGTGGGGTCACGGGCCAGGTGTCACTCAGCGGCAGGGAGGCCGGGGCGGTGCGGTGCCGGCCGGGCCCTCCTCCCCAGCCCGCGGGGAGCCGCGACGGGCCGCCGGCGCCCGGCCCCGGCAGCTCCGCGCCTCCGGCCCCCCGCGCGCCTTCCTGCCCGCCCCGGGCCCGAGCAGCGGCCTCACCATGACCACCAAGGACTCGCTGTGGACCGACGGCAGCCCCCAGCCCCCTCCCCAGCAACTGAGCTCCAAGGGGGCCGCCATCTTGCCGGGGCCAACCTCTCCTACCCCGGAAGTACTTCTGCCGCCCAGTTTCCGGCAGGTGAAAGTGAGGGGCGGGGCTGGGGAGGGAAAGGGGGTCCCTTTGGGCTCTGGAGAGGGACAGAAGGGACCAGGCTTGGAGTCAGCTTGGCCTGGGTCTAGCTAGGGGTTAGCAGCCCTGGGCCTTACACCAGACCCATCAGTCATTCTTTAAATACTAATTGGCTGCCTAATGTACCCCAAACAATTTGAACTTTACTACCCTGTTTGTAAAAAATAGGTAAGACAGCTTATTCATCAGAGAGTTGTGTTTAAAGGTATGACCGGGGGGAAGACAAATTTGGCATACGATAGGCACTTAATAATAATGGCTCAGCCCCTTCACCCATATATTTGGCCTCTGCCTTTTTCCACGCTCCGTCTCAGTTATGTCATCCTCATGTTTAATTTGCTCCACCCTCCTTAAGAGTAACCCCCTGTTCCTGAAATTTGTCAGGTGATTTCTGCCTTCTTTCGGGATGGATTATGTGTGTTCCCTTGCCATTGGTCCCTCAAAAATGAGCTTAACTGTCACTTTCCCCAGGGATGATTTTACAAAGTTAGCAGCTTCTAGGTTCCTGCAGCCCCTTGTACATACTTCAGTTGTAGCTTCTATCCCTAGTACAGACCTTTTGCTTTTCGCTTCAGGAAGCTCTTTGAAGAGGAGACAAGGCTGGCTTTCTGCTAGTAGAAGTGAGGCCTGTGCATTCGCATTGGGCCCTGGGCTTAAAAGGACCCAACTTCCTTAATATTCCGCTATTATCATGATATTCTTAATAATTTTTGTAAAAGGGGACTCCGGCATTTTTATTTTCAACTGGGCCTTGCGAATCACATAGCCAGTTGTGTCTGTGAGCCTAATGGGCATGAACTAAATGTTTCTGGAACATCAACTAACAATTCCTCAGAATAATCTTAAAAAGAGAAGATAGGTCTTGAGAATGCCATGATCCTAACATGCTTATGGGGTCCTGGAGTTAGGACTTGGGTGTTACGTCTTTTTTTTCTAGAAAGCACAGGAGTCTTTCTGGAATACTCTCCCAGTCATTTCTCTCAGTTTTCTTCCTTACCTCTGCCCAGCTGAGATAGATGGGTCCCCTTAAACAATTAAGAGCACAAAACAAACCTCTGCAATTTTTTCATAAAGTTACAATTCAGCAAGTAATTGTAGGCACTCCCTTACTGTTTACATATCCACCTAAATTATAGTGTCAGTCTGCTAAAACTTTTTGTCATGTTTCAAAGGCAAGGGTCCTCAGAAATAGGAAGGAAAAAGTATGTCAAAGGTGGAAATCCATTAGTAATATGGTGTAATTGGGAGATAGTTATATATGTATTATTAAAACTAAATATCAAAACATTTATTTTGCAACTACTGTGTCCAAGACACTGTAAGGCTCTGGAAGAACACAGAGGTAAATAAGTCACCCAATTCTATCCTCAGGAGTTTATAGTCTGCAAAGGAGACATACAACTAGGTGTAACGAGTCATGTTATCATGAGTAAAGTTAGAGATATAGCCCTAACCAGTTTGGCTCAGTGGATAGAGCGTCAGCCTGCAGACTCAAGGGTCCAGGTTTGATTCCAGTCAAGGGCATGTATCTTTGTTGTGGGCACATCCCCAGTGAGGGGTGTGCAGGATGCAGCTAGTCAATGTTTCTCTCGCATCGATGTTTCTAACTCTCTCTCTCCTTTCCTCTCTGTAAAAAATCAATAAAATGTATTTTGTTAAAAAAAATCACGTTAGAGATATAAATAAAATTTTATGAAAGCACAAAGCAGGAATGATGCCTCCACTGTGAAACTAGTGGAGGCTCTCTCTTCAGTTTTCAGTAAACAGAAGGCAATCCAACATTTAGATTCAAGTAATGGGACTTCCCTGTTTTGAAGGTCAAAATTCCAAGCCATAAAGTTCAGAATTCATATATTACAATCAGACATTTTAAATATCATACACAGAGAATGTGACTTCCCTGAGTCTTGTTTGTAGGATGGAGTGGGATGGAAATGGATGCACATTCCTTGTGAATACATGATTACTCAGTCCAGCCTTCTTCCTTATTGATGCTGTTACAGATGTCTTCATTTGTTTTAAAGAAAAATTAAATTTCTTAGCATTGAATTAAGACAGAGACTAGCATGCTGTTGCATCTAATGAGAGAATCCTTCTCACAAGTTTATTTGTGCCTGTTTAATAGCAGTCTTTTATTGCTGCAATTCCTTTTGAGAGTCTATATTTGCTAGATTAAAGTTAAAACCAGAGTGCTGCTGATTTCACAACCAGGTTGAATATTGTTCCAGAGAACCACACAGAAAGATGAAACCTTCAGGAATTATGCCTGGTATGGGTAGTTGGCCCCTGTGTCTTTTTCTGGCTGCTAAAGAGTATTGTTCAGAGTTCATCAAAATCACTTCATATTTCTACCAGGAAGCATACTATCTGCAAAACATTCAGTATGAGTGGGATGACCTGAATCACAGCTTTTTAATGAGTATTCCAGACAATGTTTTCCCTGCAAAAGAACTATTATTTTTCAAGAGATGGACAATAAAAATGACTGCATGTAGTCATAGTCATCTAAACTCAGGAGACCTGACCTTGGCTTCTTTTCCTACCCCTCATGTATTTCTTAACTTGGGAGCCATGGTGCAGGTTCTACTAGGATCTGTTTATCTGGGTGATTAAGCATCTGTGAAATGGTGCTATAGGCAAAGATGAAAGGTTTGTGACAGTGCTCATGTAGTATGATCCCTTATGAAAAAGTTGAACTAGAGAGCCTTGAATGGCCCTTTCAATTCTAAACTTCTATAATTCAATTCCATGTTTAGATATAGAATCCTTGGGAAGGAAAAAGGCAAACACTGAGTGCAACTCAGGACAGCTGGTTTCCTGACTGAGTCTCCAATTAGCTATATGAACTTGTGACAATCATTTTACCTTTAGTCCTCAACTTATTCATTTAAAAAACAAAGATGTGGGCTTTTTGGTTTTTCTTTTTTTTAGCTCTGAAATACTATCCATCTATGTATAATGAACATTTAATAATAGATTATATTCACGAAGCAATTTCTATATACCAGATATTGTTTGAAGTATCCAACTCATTGGATATTTATAATGATAAGTACTATTATGTTCCTGTATTTCCAGGAAAGAAAGTACTATTATGTTCCTGTATTTCCAGGAAAGAAATTAAGGCATAAAGATGTTAATTAACTTGTCAAGGTCACCTAGCTAATAGGTGATAAAACCAGGATGTAAACCCAACCAGTCTGGGCTTATACTCTTAACCACTATGTGATACTGCCTATAGACTTCTGTGTAATTCATTAAAAATCCTAGTTTCACTCAAACTGCAGTTATCAATGCCATAATATTGCCATTATCACTTGTTTTAGTAGTATTAAGCCATTAAACACGTTCAGTAAGCAACTTCTGTATTTGCAGCACACTGTAGGCTATCCAGGAATAAAAATGCATGTTCATAGTTGATAAAACAAGGCCTACATATTTGAAGTAACTGTAGATGGTTGGCAGTTACTTTTGTCAAGCAGATCACAAGTCTAGGGTGGTTTTAGACAAAGACTTTCATGTGCTGCAATGCTTGGCAAAAGCCTAGTGGACCAATTAGGACTTTAGCTGGCCTTGAAGGATGGGTACATTGGATTTAGATTGGCACAGAAGAAGGCATTCCACATGGGTTACGCTGCAGGAGCCAAGGCAGAGAGATGGATTGACTATGGGAAAGAATCTGAAGATAAGTAAATGGATGCTGGATTCAATAAAAATTTAGAGAATGATCAGAAAAACTGTTGATTGATTAACCTGAGAACCAGAGGAGGTGATAGTGGATAGCCTGGGAATATAGAGTTTTGAGAGGGTAAAAAAGAAGAATAAACATCCAAATATAATATTAATGGATTCACATTTTCATAGATGAAAGATGGAATGCTATTGTTTCCCTAGACAATATGAACCCATAAATTGTATTAAATTAAGCAAAATGTAATAAATAAAGAAATGCTGTTGCATAGTATTATTAGAAAGTTACATGGCACCCTCGCACTGAGCATTTTTCATTGACTAGGTTGTTACAAATCAAACTGCAAGGGATCCCATAGCTACTCCCCACTCCAGGTGTCGGGGGGTGGGACTGCAAGGGATAACTGAAGAAATTGGTATTAGAAATAGGGACGGGTGTAAGATCATGATGAATATGACACAGATAATGGAAGGAAAGATAATGGACAGGAACAAAAGATCCAAAATGAAGTTTTTGCAGGAGATGACAGAGTAAATCTACACACATTGAAGGCAAAATTGGCTACTTGTGGACAAAAGCCTTAACATACCAGAGAGAACAGGAATGAGATCCTAGAAATTACAAGTTAAAAGACTGAGATCAGTAGCTTGAGCAGTGGAGCTGACATTGAAAATGAGAGACATGCTTTCTCTCTGACAGGAGGAAGTTTCAAGAGGAGCATGGGATGCTGAGTTAGCTCAAATCAGTTTCCTTCAAATTTCCCTGTTACATTCGGAAAACTTTTAAAAAGCCTGCGAGAAAGAGATTTGGGCTTTGAAAGAGAGAGAATAATTTAGAGAATGTGCCAGGGAGTTTGTAAAAAATGAGTGA
This sequence comes from Lasiurus borealis, assembly GCA_004026805.1. Taxonomy (NCBI): domain Eukaryota; kingdom Metazoa; phylum Chordata; class Mammalia; order Chiroptera; family Vespertilionidae; genus Lasiurus; species Lasiurus borealis. The sequence goes on from PVJN01027765.1 coordinate 16,017, forward strand.
AAGAATTGCTGACGGTGGCAAAGGTTAAATTTAAATTAGTATGAAGGAGATAAATCAAGTGAGAACCATAGGCAGGCTAATAATTAGGTGCCTTTTCAAACAGATATTCTTTAAATATTTATTCAACCTTTTTTAAAAAATGGAAATGAAGTTAGCTAGAGAATGTAACAGGATCAATTTACATTTTACCAATTCTGTCTGTTAGAAGTTCTATCTGGTGACCTGGGCTTAGTATCCCTTAAAGTTGGGTCCTGAGAACGACGTAGGGAAGAGGGAGGAAAAGGTCCTAGGAGTATGACAGAGATGGAATCTATAACTTCAGCAATGGGGCTCAGCCATCTGTAAGTCTAGCTAAGGAAGCACAGTTGTGTAGAATCCTCCTCTGGTACTGGGCTGTCCAAAAGTTTAAACGGAGAGCCAGGTTCATTTATTCGTTTGGTATCAATGTTATCAGGCAGTTATATAGATTAAAAGTGATTCATTTTGCTCCTGTAAAATGAATAGTAAGCCTGTTGTCTGTATTTTGTATTTAAAAGAATTAAATGAAACAAAAACAGTTTCTCCTGATATAGTGGTCAACTTATGTAAAAACAGGAATATTATATTTTAAAAGTAAGAATGGTAAAGGGTCCTAAATGGAAATAAGTTTTCTATACTTTATTCAAAGTGATAAAACACATCATATACCAGTAGACTGTAATAAGTCATATGTGTATATTGTAATACTTAGAGCAACCATTAAGAAAACTATACAAAGTGATATAGTCAAAAACACTCAAGTAATCCACATAGAAGAGAGAGAGAAAATGGAATAATTAAATGACTAGCAGGGGTTGAACAGAAAACAAACAATAAAATGACAGACTTAAACCATACCAAAATCACTAATTTCTGCAAGTGTAAATGGTCTAAATACATCAGTTAAAAGACAGATCGGCAGAGTAAGTGAAAAACTAACAAGCCTGCTGTCTACAAGAAACTTCAAATATAATGACAAAGACAGGTTAAAGATAAAAGGATGGAAAAGCTATACCATGCAAACAATGATCAGGAAAGAAAGGTAAGAGTTGGTATATTAATATCAGGTGAAGTAGACTTCAGAGCAAAGAAAACAACTGCTGGAGACAAGAGGTTATCATATAACAATAAATGGGCCAAACCACCAAGAAGTCATAGCAATCCTAAATATGTGAACTAAATAACAGTGCTTCAAAGTACATGAAGCAAAAACTGATAGGAGAGAATAAATAGAAAAATTATAGTTACAATTATACCTCACTCACAGCAATTGATAGAATTACTATACATAAAATAAGCCAAATTCTAGGTAAATTAAACAACAGGAACTAATTGACATTTATCAAATGTTCTATCCAATAACAGCAGAACACACATTCTAAGAGATCATGGAACATTCATCAAGATAGCCCATATACTGAGTCAGAAAGCAAACCACAACAGAAATTTTTAATAAAATCATGCAAAATATATTCTTTGATCATACTAGAATCAAGCTAGAAATAAGTAACAGAAAGACAACAGTAAACTCTCAAACACTTGAAAATTCAACAATATACTCCCAAATTATCAATGGGTCAAAAACAGTCTCAAAGGAAAAAAAATACATATAATTAAATAATGAAAATATAATAAATTCTATTAAGAGAATGAAAACATTTCCAGTCTTGTGTCACAGACTGGAAAAAATATTTGCAAAACACATATGCATTAAAGGACTTGTATCCAAACATATACAAAGAACTCTTTTTTTTTATTATTAATGTGATACATGTATACATTATCTTCCCATTGCCCACCCCCTACCAGGCATACCCTAACCCCCCAGTGTCTTGTGTTCATTGGTTATGCTTATATTGGTTGATCTCTTATCTACCCCACCTCTCCCTAACCTTCCTACTCTAATTTGACAGTCTGTTTGGTGCTTTACTGCCTCTGTATCTATCTTTTTGTTTATCAGTTTATAATGTTCTTTATTATTCACAAATGAGTGAGATCATGTGGTGTTTCTCCTTCACTGACTGGCTTATTTCACTTAGCATAATGCTCTCCAGTTCATCCAGGTTGCTGCAAATGATAAGAATTCCTTCTTTTTTATGGCAGCATAGAATTCCATTGTGTAGATGTACCATGGTTTTCTGATCCACTCATCTGCTGACGGGCACCTAGGCTGTTTCCAAATTGTAGCTGTTGCAAATTGTGCTGCTATAAACATAGGGGTGCATAAATCCCTTCTGATTGGTGTTTCTACTAAGGGTGGGATTGTTGGGTCAAATGGGAGATCCATTTTTAGTTTTTTGAGGAAACTCCATGCTGTTCTCCACAGTGGATTCCTTTTTCTCCGCATCCTTGCCAACACTTGTCATTTGTTGATTTGTTGATGATTGCCATTCTGACAAGTGTGAGATGGTATCGCATTGTCGTTTTGATTTGCATCTCTTGGATAATTAGTGACTTTGGGCATGTTTTCATGTGTCTCTTGGCCTTCCTTCTGTCGTCTTTAAAAAAGGTTCTGTTTAGGTCTGATGCCCATTCTTTTATTGGATCATTTATCTTCCTTTTATTAAGTTGTATAAGTTGCCTGTAAATGTTGGAGATTAAACCTTTATCAGTGCTAACATTTACAGATATGTTCTCCCATATAGTGGACTTTCTTGTTGTTTTGTTGATGGTTTCTTTTGCTGTGCAAAAGCTTTTTATTTTGGCCAAAACCGGTTTTGCTCAGTGGATAGAGCGTCAGCCTTTGGACTGAAAAGTCCCCGGTTCAATTCTGGTCAAGGGCAAATATTCTGGTTTCAGGCACATCCCCAGTAGGGGGCGTGTAGGATGTGGCTGATTGATGTCTCTCTCTCATCGATGTTTCTAACTCTCAATCCCTCTCCCTTTCTGTAAAAAATCAATAAAATATTTTTTTTTACAAAAAAAGCTTTTTATTTTGATGTAGTCCCATTTCTTTAGCTTCCATTGCCCTTGGAGCACTATCAATGAAGAAGTTCTTTCAGCATGTCTGAGATTGTGCTGCCTGTGGATTCCTCTAGTATTTTTATGGTTTCCCATCTTATGTTTAAGTCCTGTATCCATTTGGAATTTATTTTTGTGTATGGTGTAAGTTGGTGGTCTAGTTTCATTTTTTTGCATCTGTCCAATTTTTTCAACACCATTTATTGAAGAGGCTGTCTTGACTCCATTGTGTGTTCATGCCTCCTTTGTCAAATATTAATTGAGCATAGTGGTTTGGGTGGATATCTGGATTCTCTATTCTATTCCATGTCTGTCCTTGTGCCAGTACCAGGCTGTTTTGAGAACAGTTGCTTTGTAATACAGCTTGATATCTGGTATTGAGATCCCACCTACTTTATTCTTCTTTCTCAGGATTGCTGTGGCTATTTGGGGTCTTTTTTTATTCCAGATGAATCTTTGGAGAGTTCTTTCTAGTTTTGTGAAATATGTCATTGGTATTTTAATGGGTAGTGCATTGAATCTATAGATTGCTTTGGGTAGTATGGATATTTTAATTATGTTGAGTCTTCCAATCCATGAGCATGGTATGTTTACGTCTGTTTACGTCTTCCTCTATCTCTTTATTCAGTGTCCTATAGTTTTCTGCATATAGGTCTTTTACCTTCTTAGTTAAGTTTATTCCTAGGTATCTTAATTTTTTTGGTGCCATGGTAAATGGGATTGCTTTTTTGGTCTCTCTTTCTGTAATTTCACTATTAGTGTATAGAAATGCCATAGATTTCTTGGCATTAATTTTATATCCTGCTACATTGCCAAATTCATTTATTAAGCCCATTAGTTTTTTTATGGAGTTTTTCAGTTTTTTTATACTTCATGTCATCTGCAAATAAGGACAGCTTTACTTCTTCTTTTCCAATTTGGATGCCTTTTATTTCTTCTTCTTGTCTAATTGCAATGTCTAATACTTCCAGTACTATGTAAAACAGGAGAGGTGAGAGTGGGCATCCCTGTCTTGTTCCTGTTCTTAGGGGAAATGATTTTAGTTTTTGCCCATTGAGTATGATGTTAGCTGTGGGTTTATCATATATGGCTTTTATGATGTTGAGGTATGATCCTTCTATTCCCACCTTGATGAGGATTTTTATCAAGAAAGGGTGTTAGATTTTATCAAATGCTTTTTCTGCATCAATTGATATGACTATGTGATTTTTATCTCTCAATTTGTTTATGTGATGTATCATGTTTATTGATTTGCAGATATTATACCATCCTTGCATTCCTGGGATAAGTCCTACTTGGTATGGTGTGTGATCTTTCTGGTATAATGCTGGATCCGATTTGCTAGAATTTTGTTGAGGATTTTGGCATTATAAAAAGAACTCTTAAGGTCCCACAAGAAAATAACCAAATTTAAAACTGAGGAAGAAGATGTGAACAGACACCTCATCAAAGAGGATCTACAGATGACCAAGCACATAAAAAAATGCTCAGCACCATTTGTCACTAGGGAATTGCAAATTAAATCAACAATAAGATATCACTACACATGTTAGGATGGCTAAAATGGGAAAAGAAAAGAAAAACAATCTGATAATGGCAATTGATTTACAAGGGTATGGAGTAACAGGAACTCTCATTCATTGCTGGCATGAATACAAAACTGCAAGACAGTTTGGCAATTTCTCCTGAAGCTAAACATTGTCTTACTATATGTTGTAAATTGAATTCTCTCTCTCTCCCCGCCCCCCCCCCCTGCAAAAAAAAGGTATGCTGTAGTCTTGACCCCTAGTACCTGTAATGTGACCTTATTTGGAAATAGGATTTTGCAGATGCAATGAAGTATGATAAGATCATACTAAATTAGAATAGACCCAAATCCAATTACTGTTGTCATAAGGAGAAGAAGACAAAGAGACACTGACACATACAGAAATAAGTTAGCCATGTGAAGATGGAGGCAGAGCCCATACGATATGGCTCAGTGGTTGAGTGTTGACCTATGAACTAAGAGGTTATGGTTTTAATTCCCAGTCAAGGGCACTTGCTGGGTTTCGGGCTAGATCCTGTGTGGCACCTACAGGAGGGAGCCGATCAATGATTCTCTCTCATCATTGATGTTTTTCTCTCTTTCTCCTTCTCCCTTCCTAAAATCAATAAAAATATTTTTTTAAAATAAGAGGGAGGCAGAAACTGGAGTGATGCACCAACAAGCCAAGGAATACCAAGGAATATGGCAACCACCAGAAACTAAGAGCTTTATTGTGCTGAGCACATGAGTACAAGAGATATCCAGAGACTTCAACCAGATGGCAACTAAAAATTGTGGACATTTGTTGTCATGAACCTCTGTATTTAGGACATCTTTTCATTAACAGGCCCTAAGATTTAAATGTTTTCCCAGAGGAGATGGTAACCAAGATGGCGGCAAAAAGCTGAGGTACAGAGATGCGCGTGTGGAGAGAGCGGGTGCTGGAGTACCTGGCTGGCTTTTTCTGGAGGGAGGGAAACGGAGACTCCCAAAGGCATTGAACCCCTTATCCTATGACACTAAACCTCAGGTCCAGCCGAAACTCATACCAGGGGAGTTTGGACTGTGAAAAGGGAGAAGTGCACAGAAATTTGGGGGAGTCGCAGGAAGGCAGAAGTCAGGTGGCACACACATCACTGTGCGCAGAAGACTGACTGCTGATTGTGCCACTGGCTTTCACAAGAGAGTGGGAGACAAAGCATCCCAACTGCAAACTCCACTGAACCCCAGATTCGGGCGAAGTCCTGGGACCCAGACTCATATGGTCCCGGAGTGCAGGGAAGCTGGAAAGGCAGCAGTCTAGAGGCACTGTGAGAGCATGCTCACACACAAGGACTGCTCCAGTGATTACCCAGTCACATGAGACTCAGGGGCCATGGAGGGCAGGGTCAACTGGAAGGCAAAGTGGTCTGTTAAGCTCTGAGACTCCACTCATCCCAAGATCAACAGAGAGGCTTTTGCAGTTTTGAAAGTCTGGTATCATAAGGCTGAATCCAACACAGAAGTTCTCCTGGCATAGTGAAAATGCCAAGACAAGGGAAGATATCACAAACAAAAGAAATGGAGGAAAACAAACAACTGGATATAGAGTTCAAAACTATGCTTATAAGATTTTTCAAGAATATCCTAGAAAAGATGGATAAAGTTAGCAAGATCCAAGAGGAGATGAAAAAGAACCAACTAGAGATGGAAAAGGTCCAACTAGAAATTAAACATACACTGACTGAAATAAAAAATATTATACAGAGACCTAACAGCAGACTAGAGGAAGGCAAGAATCAAGTCAAAAATTTAAAATATAAAGAATCAGAAAACACTCAACTGGAAAAGCAAGAAGAAAAAAGAATCCAAAAATGTGAAGATAATGAAAGGAGCCTCTGGGACAGCTTCAAGTGTACCAACATCAAAATTATGGGGGTGCCAGAAGAAGAGAGAGAGCAAGATACTAAAAACCTACTTAAAGAAATAATGACTGAAAACTTCCCACATCTGGTAAAAGAAATAAACTTACAAGTCCAGGAAGCACACACAACCCCATATAAAAGGAATCCAAAGAGGACCACACCAAGACACATCATAGTTAAAATACCAAGAGCCAAAGACAAAGAGAAAATATTAAAAGCAGCAAGAGAAAAACAGTTCATTACCTACAAGGGAGCACCCATACGTCTGTCAGCTGATTTCTCAACAGAAATGATGCAGGCCAGATGGGAGTGGCAAGAAATATTCAACGTGATGAACAGCAAGAACCTACAACCAAGAATACTCTATCCAGCAAAGTGATCATTCAGAATTGAAGGGCATATAAAGAGCTTCACAGATAAGAAAAGCTAAAGGAGTTCATCAAATCCAAACCAGTATTATATGAAATGCTGAAAGGTACTCTTTTAGAAGAGGAAGAAGAAAAAGGTAAAAGATAAAAAATTATGAACAACAAATACATATCTATCAACAAGTGAATCTAAAAATTGAGTGAATTAAAAATTTGATCAACAGAATAAACTGGTGAATATAATAGAATCAGGAGCACAGAAAGGGAGTGGACTGATAATTCTCAGGGGAAAAGGGGGGAGGGGTGTACAGGGAGAGACTGGACAAAAATCATGCACCTATGGATGAGGTCAATGGGAGAGACATAAGGGTAGAGGGAGGGGTGGGAGCCGGGTAGAGGGTAGCTATGGAGGGGAAAAAAGAGAAACAAATGTAATAATCTTAATAATAAAGATTTAATTTAAAAATAAATAAATAAATGTTTTCCCAGAAATACTGCTGAGTGATATTCAGCTGACCACTGAGAGATGTTCAGCTGACCACATGGCTCTCCACAATTAGTAATGATGAGTAAGAGATACAGCTGGGATTAAGGAGCTCTCCAGGACACAATTTTAGCACTAGATAAATTCCTGGGATTGAGTCTACCTTGGGAATCGTCCATATGTTCTACAACTAATCCAGCATCCTCTATTTTGGTTAAGGACACATTTCAGAGTTTTCTTAAAGAAGAAGAAATGCTACGTTTGAATGTATATACTGAGGTGAACAAAAGTAGGTGTACAGTTGTGAATACACCAGTTTATTCTTGTATTATTATTTATTATTATATTATTTATTTGTATTGCAACTATAAGCATACTTTTGCCCAGGCCTTTACATTCAAATATATTACATATATTCAGTTCAATGGAGGTAATGCAAATGAATGTATATGTGTACTAGAGGCCCAGTCATGAAATTTGTGCACTCAGGGGTGTTTCTCAGCCTGGCCTGCATCTTCTCGCAGTCTGGGCCCTCTTGAGGGATATCTGACTGATGGTGGGCCTAAGCCAACAGCCAGACATCCTTAGTGCTGCACGGAGGCAGGAAAGGATCCCACCACCACTGCTGTGCTCGCCAGCTGTGAGCCCAGCTTCTGGCTGAGCAGTGCTCCCCCTGTAGAAGTACACTGACTACCAGGAGGAAGCTCCTGCATTGAGTGTCTGCATCCTAGTGGTCAGTGTGCATCATAGCAACCAGTCATTCTGTTGTTCAGTCTATTTGCATATTAGCCTTTTATTATATAGGACTAGAGGCCCAGTGCACAGATTTGTGCACCAGTGGGGTCCCTTGGCCTGACCTGCAGGGATGTAGCAGTGCACAAAGCTAAAGGTGGCTGAACAGGCACTCAGGCTTGAGCCAGGCACCATGCTGCTCCCGCTCATCCTGGTCCTACTGACCTGCCACTGCCACCACTCCGTAGGCTTGCTGCCACTCTACAGTGGTCTCCATGCACCCATCCTAGGGTGATACCGGTGCACCCATGACTGAGAAGTGGCTGCAGGTTCATGCCCAGTCAATACCAATGCAGTCTCAATCCTGGTCCAGATGGTAGAGGGGCGTGCAGGGGCAGTGTTCATGGGAGAAGTTCGCATCCCTGCAGCTGTGCTCTCCAACCATGAGCCTCGCATCTGGCACCCATTGGTCAGCTGATTGGTGCGCTGCTGTGGAAGTGTACTGACCACCAGGAGGCAACTCCTGCATTGAGTGTCTGCCCCCAGTGGTCAGTGCACATCATAGCTACTGGTCGAACAGATAAACAATCCAAATGGTCACTTAGGCATATATATATATATATATATGTATATATATATATATATATATATATATATATATATATATATATATATATATATATATATATACATATATATACATATATATATACATATATATTTATTTATAATGTACATATACACATTATGTTATATATAATATAATTATAATTACTTTTTATTTATATAACCTTTTTATATTTATATGACATAGTTAATTATGCTATATTTAATATATATTAATTGTTACATTATTATAATTATGATATTAAGTTTGTAAAGTATATTATGCAATAATTTATATGTATATAAATTTCTTTGTATTTCCTTTAGTGAATTAGTCCCAGTTACTAGAAATAAAACACATTAAATTCACAAGCCTCATTTTTAATGGTGGTAATTAAAAAGTTATAAACAAAGTATAATTTGTTGAAATGTTTGAAAATTAGTTTGTAAAATGATCTCAGTTATTTCCAGAACTTAAGTCATTCCATGGTTGTTCAGTTTTGAGGGAGTGGTAGTAACTTTTATAGATTAATAGGCTACCAGTAATAATGGAGAACAAATAGGCACTGCCATCTGGATAAGTGGAGTTTATTATTGAGGCATTCTTCACTTTATATATAAGTTGTTTTTATTTTTTAAATTAATATCTGTGTTTATTTTATTTTTTAATATATATTTTATGATTTAAGAGAGGAAGGGAAAGGGAAAGAGAGATAGAAACATCAATGATAAATCATTTATTGGCTGCCTCCTGCACATGCCCTACTGGGGATGGAGCCTGCAACTCCAGGCATGTGCCCTTGACTGAAATCAAACCTGAGCCAAACCAGCTAGGGCTATGCATAAATTGTTTTAAATAGCAAACTCCCCTAGCATTTAAAAAGTACATATATATAATTCTATTTACACACAATTATATCAGTTGTATAGATGACACATATCTGGTCTGAAACCCATTTTATTCCTATAGAAATGTCAACCATTACATCAATGCTTTAAATGTCATTTTAGCAGACTAAAAGGCATTAGTGTATATTTTGAGTAATGGCAGTTATTTAGAAAGATGAAAGAATCTAATGAGTTTGAAATGGTGTCACAGGACAGTTTTACATCTAGATTATTCACAGCTCTTAAAATCTTCTGCTTCTCATAGTCATCATAGTTAAAGCAACAACATTAGAATCAAGCCAAAGGTATATTGAATAGGTATGTAAGAAAAAGGAATACATGTTGACTACTTGGTGAAATATCTCTGTATGTAAATACTTGAGAATTACTATTAATTTTGTATTACTGTATCTACTCACACCATATGGTAGCCCACACATAAATGTACTTCTGGTTTTTTATTTCAAATGCAGAACTAAGTCTTATATCCCACAGCCCGCAGCAAGCACATAATAGATGCTCATAGTTGATGAAGTTCCCTTAAAGGGAAGGGAGGAGGGACACAAAACATGTTCAACTATTTAAAAAACAGAACTTGTATTGCCTACTCAGTTTGCAGTGTCTGACTCATCCATTGCTTCTCATCACAATGTCTACCACTCCTTATGTGGTTTCCACTGACGTCTGTCCTATCTTTCCATTACATCTTCTCCCCCACTTTTGGAATCTTCCTTCTTTTGCTGATCCCTGTCTCCATAAGGTATATTCATCCTTTTGCTTCCCAATACTTCTGTTTCTGTCACCATAGCCTTCCATTTCACACCTCTGATTTCCATCATAAGTATGGGACAATAAGACTAATACATGAATAAACACCATTTCCCCCTCCTTATTGGAGTAGATAATTAAGTGACCTTGAACTTGCATCCAAGACTAATTAAATACTGAAGACCAACAGGATAAGGAGCATGAGCAAGGCAAGTCCAGTGGGGATTCTCTTGGGTATATTTTCCACTGTGGAACAGTGACTCAGTATAGCCAGAGTGGTGCTCCAAGAACATGTATGTGTGTACAAGTCGGGGTGGAGGAAGGCTTACAAGGCAGGAATTGTTGTAGAAGCTTCTTCAGGCAAAAGAAATATTCCCAGAGGATCTCCATTTTGAAAATTGTATTTTTGCTGATCTTTTTATGTGTAGATGTATTCATTATGTTCATGGACCTGTTTTTAAAACAGTGTCTTTTTACATTTATTTTTCTTCAAGATAATTAGTATCTTTAGCACAATAGTAAAATATTACTCTATAATTCAAGGTCATATTTGCACTTAATTAGCTTAATTCAAGTGTCACATTGACTGGGAATATTAAGGAGATAAGCACATGCTCCTAGTGCTTGGAGCACCCAAGGAATTGCTAGGTGATTTTTGGATGTATTGGCATAAACAACCTCTTCAGGGGAAGAAAGATGTTGTTTCCTGACTTTCCTTGAGTTACAGAGTAAATTCCTCATCAGTTGGAATCTGGAGAATGTCTTTCTCATAACCATCAATGATTATTTGAAACATGAAGAATGAAGTACTTCTTGAATATATGGCAAATAAGAAAAAACTCTAGGCATTCTAAAGAGTGGGGAATTGCTTAGCATTTAAAGACATTCTAAAATATTACCAGCCTACAAATCGGTTGCATAGACATTAATTTCAATCTGAAATGCAATAAATAATTTTCATTATACAGTGAAAAAAGTTAAGTTGTATTTGCAGATATGGCCAACAGTTTATAAAAATTAACACAGACCAGTTGACTCTCAATTAAACTGCTCTTCTGGTCCATAAGTATATTTCTTCTCTTTGGATTTCATAAGCCAAATGGTGTCTTAAAATTGGCAAATATAATCCAAATTCTGTTGAATATATTGAACATATTTTTCTATGGAAAATGTTATGAGTACAAAAACGACATCTAGAGGTGACTGTCATATATTTTCTTTGCATGAACTTTGTATTTATTTCTACGTTTTAAAAATACCTTAGGCACTGTGGAGAACAGTATAGAGTTTCCTCAAAAAACTAAAAATGAAACTCTCATTTGACCCAGCAATCCCACTCTTAGGAATATATCCTAAGAAACTAGAAACACCAATCAGAAGGGATTTATGCACCCCTATGTTCATAGCAGCACAATTTACAATAGCTACAACTTGGAAACAGCCTAAGTGCCGATCAGAAGATGAGTGGATCAGAAAACTATGGTACATCTACACAGTGGAATTCTATGCTACCAT
>PVJN01027766.1:0-27788 GCA_004026805.1 Lasiurus borealis
GCGCGGGCCAATGGAGAGAGGCGGCCCGATGAATGGCTGGCGCGGGTGGGGAAGGCAGGAGGCGGCGATCCCGGCGGAGGGGGCCGTTCGCCAGCTCCGAGGCAGAAAGTGCCACGACTCCACACGCGCGCACGCAGCCAGCTAGCGGCCGGAGCGGACGGCGGACGGGGCGGGCGGCGTCGGGGTCGCGGTGTCTGCAGCTGCTCGGGGGTGGCTTTTCGGCGGAGGCTCGGCCGGCTTCTCTCTCCCGGCTCCGCGGCGGCGACGCGGCTTCTGCCCTCACGCTCTCTCTCCCGCTTCTCAGGCTGCAGGTAAGAAACTTGGCCCGGCCCTGCAGCGGCGGCCACGGCGCGTGGACCGGGCCGTCGGGGCGCTGGGGCTGGGGCGAGGGCCGGCCGCGCCGCGAGTGACACGTCTCCTTGGCGGCCCCTCCCCCGGCAGCGCCGCCAGCCGTCGCCGCGGCCGCGGCCCCTCAGGACCCTCGGTGTCGGGTCCGGCGCCTGGAGCGTGTGACGGGCCAGACCCGTGCAGGGGCGTCAGCCGAGTGCGCCCCACGGTGTGGACTCAACGCTCCTCGCCGTCGCGGTGACCAGCGGCGGCCCCGTGGTGCGACGTGGCGACCCCTCCCACTCCGCCGGGCCGTCGGGCCGGCCCGCGCGCTCAGAAGTTGGGCGAAGAAAGTTGTCGGCGGGGTGGGGCGGCGCACAGCTGGAGGAGGAAGGGGTTAAGTTTCGGGAAGCGGTCGGATGACGTTGCCGGGCTGCAGTCCGGACTGGAGAGGGTGGGGGGGCGGGCGGAAGGCTGTGGAGGCCGGCCGGGGGGAGGAGGGCGGGATTGAATGAGGGGCCCGCGGGCCGAGCGCGCCCGCCTGAGGGCTGCGGCCTGGAGGCGCTCTTAGGAGCCGTGTGGCCCCGGACAGGAGGGGCCTGGGACGTGGGGCTGCGGGTGAGGCCGTGCGGAGACCGGGGGCTGAGCGGGGTCCGGACGCTCTGGCGGCCGCCGTGGCAACTTCCCGGAGTGAGGGAGGCAGCTCCCTGCTCCCCCTGGCGGCAGGGCTGGGGGCACTCTTTTCCCCGGCGGGGCCGTGCGGAGCCCGGCGCTCAGACGCCCCGCGGGGTACGTGGGCATCTTGGGCCCTGCCTGGCCCGCCCCGCCCGTGCCACGATGAATGGGCTGGCGGTGCCAGGCCCTGGCGGAAGCGGGCATCTCCGGCCCGGTCGGCCAAGCGCGTTGGCAGCCACCCCGGCCGGTCAGGCTCCCGCGCTGCTCTCTGGGGCAGAGGAGGACAGGCGGGGGTCTGCGCCTCCTTTGGAGCTCCCCAGACTACTGTTCATAAGTGGTAGGTTGGGATGTTGAAATGGTTAACATCCCAACACCGTTGAGGGTGACCTCCACCCAGCTGTTTCACCCCGGATTCCACTTCCCTGTGTGAAAACTGGGCTGCTGATGTTTCTACTTAAGAAAATTTGTGCAGCACATGCATGAAGTAATCAACAAGTGCTGGCCGTTATTGTTGAAATTAGTCTTTAGGGGCGTGTGGGGCTTGAGAGGGAAGTGGAGTCGTTCTGGCTCCATCCTATTTGCTGCAAATGCAGGGCTGGATTCCACCTCTATGCCACCGTGGTTAGAGTTTTCTTATCTTTAGCCTGGAGATAGTAAAACACACTCCCAATTAGGAGCTGGGCAATCTCCCAGGCAAGTGCTGGATAGAACAGGCACCTTGTGCAAACAGAAGGCAGTTTGGCAATAACTCCTGGAGGTCGGAGGTCAGCAGAGACTAGGAAGCAGGTCAGAGGTCAGCAGAAACTAGAAAGCATCAAGAAAATGAAACTTTGAAGAGTTGGGAGCCTCCCACATCACTGTTTGCCCAGTGTGCTGGAACCTTTAGGGTGAGAGTGCCTGGCTGGCACTTTCTGGAATTTGGGCCTCACATCCCAGGCTAGAGATCTTTTCAAGAACACTGTTGCTGAGGATCCAGAGATCTGGGTCTTTGTCCAGGACTCCCAGGAGGGATAGCTGCATGTTTTACCCCATCCCTATACATTTAGGGAGTATGCATTCTCCACTGACCCTGCCTTCTGCTTTACACTTTCCCTGTGTGTTAGTCTTCTCAACTAACTTCCTGTTAATCTGACACCAGGGAAGTCTTGGTGATTCTGCCTCATGCTGCTTGCTTACTGTGGTGATGTCTCAGTTCCTTTATGAATTTTCCAAAGGTCAGCCAGACTCTGGATTGCCAACCTGTTTTCCTTTCAGAGAGTAGCAGAGGTCCTGGAGATGCCACTTCCCTCTCTATTTAAGCAAAGGACAGAAAGTGGGGACAGACCCAGTAGGTTGTTTCCCTTTACACGGAGCAATTTGAACTTGCCTTGCAGAGCTTCTAGGCCCTGTAGAGTGCAGGAGAACAGGGAAGGTGTGGATTTGGAAATAGGGGCTGTCCAATGGGTAGAGCTAAAGACATGCTTTGACAGAATTCTTTCATAATTGGGAATCAGCCTTTGAACATCTATAAAGAAATTAAGATGTTAGAATGGTACCTTGGTGTCTTATCATTTTTTGGTGTTGTGGAGAGTTTTAAGTAAATCTGAAATCATTATCACATTTGAGCAATTTTGTTCTTTGCTGAAATGAACAAGCTGCAGTAATTATAGCACTATATTCCATATAAGTGGTTGAATACAAGTGATTTAATTGGAATATTGGTTTAATATATAGCAGGGACACCTTTTAAAAGTGACAAGACCTCATACTCTTCTTACTTGTTCTTTTATTCCTGAAAGCTTATGCTAATAGGTGAAGGACACCTAGGCAGGGAGTCAAGAGTTCTTTTGAGATACCAGATTTTTTTCTTTGCTAAAATCTTGTTTTAAGGGGGTGGGGGGGAATGGTCTGTCAGAATTATGAAGGCAAGATTGTGTTATTTCTTCATACATCTGGAGCTGCAATGGTTAAGGTCTGACCTGTAATACAATAAAAGTTGACTAAATGAGGTAGAGCATGATACTTATTAATATAGTCTCATTAGTTATTTCTTATCTCATTGGACAAATAAAGATGAGCCCAAGTTTATTTTTTAAAAGTTTAGAATTAGATTCCACAACTTGGATATATATCTGGGTCTTGCAACAACCCCATTCTAAAGAGTAGATATTGTTGCCCCTATTCTGTGGGTGAGATCATGGAAACTCAGCCTATTGGGTGGGTGTCAAGCGAGTTCCCATTGCCCAGTTGCTAGGTGATGTGGGCATAGCCCTCATAATGTTAACCTATCCTATATAATAAAACTGTAATATGCAAATCAACCCAACAGCAGATGGACCCGTTGCTATGATGTGCACTGACCACCAGGGGGTAGACGCTTAATACGGGAGCTGTCCCCTGGTAATCATTGTGCTCCCACAGGGGGAGTACTGTTCAGCCAGAAGCTGTGCTCACAGGTGGCGAGCTCAGCAGCGGTAGTGGAAGCCTCTCCTGCCTCCATGGCAGCGCTAAAGAGCAGCAAGCCAACTGCTAGAGGGCGCAGGCTGAGCGGAGGGGACTCTTCCCCTAGTGCAGGAATTTCGTGCACCGGGCCTCTGGTAGGTCCATATAATTCCACATTTGCTGGGACAGTAATTGTCCAAGAGGGACATGGAACTAGAAGATGTAAATTAAAAGCTTTAGTGGAAGGAAGGTAGGGACTCAATTGAAAATGTGGCAATGCAAAAAGGTACCTTTAATTTCATTTCTCAAGCATCTTGTATGTTGGGCCTTCAAACACTATAAATACAAAGTTGTGATATCTAGTTCTTGTCTGAAGAAGCTACCATATAGAAAACTGTGTTGTCCAATATGGCAGCCACAACGAGTTATTTAAACTTAAAGTTAAATAAAATTTAAAATTCAATTTCTTAGTCATGCTACTCACATTTCAAGTGTTGGTTGATGGAGATTTAGATAATTTCCATCATCACAGGAAGTTCTAGAGATAGTATTCTCTAAACATTTAAATTTTTCTGCTCTTTGAAACATTTAGACATATTAATATGTTGAACCATATGAAACTGCCCATTCTGTAATCAAAAAGTTGACTAATGGTAGTTCATGCACTTCAAACTAATGAGATATATCACCTTTAGAAGACATTACCAATCTTTGGGTGTGTTGTAAATTGCATACCAAGAAAAAGAAAGGAGGTGGGTGAGTACCACAGATACCATAGTGGCTCTGCCTTGGGGAGATTCTTACCAGTAGCATCAAAGCGATCAAACCAAACACACACAAAAATTGTTATTGGGAAAAAAGCATATGGTTTTTAGAAAAAATCAATATTTAATTCTAAGTGAGAGCCTGGGCAAGAGGGCCACTTAGCATTACAGAAAATTAACTTGGGTGCTTTGTAGGAGGCAAATTCTGATGAGTCTACTGAAACAAGTAACCTAATTCCCAGGTCTGAAAAACCATACATATCTAGTATACAGTATTTCCTTTAAGTGCTATAAGTGACGTGTGACGTGTCTCCCACTAGTAATGGGAAACAACTGTATAAAGAAAGTTGTCATTTCTACATTTAATTATGTTTGGAAAACTGGAACAGCTGCCAGTTCCCAAATCTTATATGTTCCAATATTCTGGCATTTTTATACTTGGCTGACATAAGTTGTTTCCTAGGTCAATGATTATTTGCAAGGCTCTGTTATACTAGTGGGCTGATCTTGGTACTCAGAGTGAAATAACATAAAACTAAAGTTAACAACCCAGAATGATGGGCAGCTACTTATTCTCTTCTTGGTTAGAGAGGAGGTCCATTAAGATTGTGCCAGAACTTAAGAGCTATTTATACTGATAATGAATATCATCTGCTGGCTCAAAATCTGGAATAAAAGACTATTTTAAACCCAAACCTTGAATTCCGTAAACTAACCCTGATCGAGGTATGAGCAAACAAGATCTGCTTTGGACTGTCTTAGGCTGGTGCCTTGTATGGACACCATATAGAACTTGGTCTGCACATGAGATTTGCTTGGTCAGCCTCATGTTACTAAATAATTAAATCACCTTTTAAAAATGGAGAATTTTTTTCATAAAATCTAGATTATTGGATTCTCTTGGGAAAAAAATGGGAATTTCTGGCCACAGTAGGTCTGCCACCTTTAATGCCAACCATGGTCAGTGGTCACCCTCTCTGGTTAAGACCTGTGATCTCTTTCACCAGCATCCTACCCTAATTTACCTGACTTGTGTGGGTATTGGCTGTCCCTGAGAGGGCATTGTCTACTCCAGCATCAGAGAGCAAAGAGGAGTTGGAGGGCACTTGAGTGCTCATCAGTGTCTATTGCTGAGCTGTAGCTCTGGGCAGTGGGAGAAGCACTGGGTGGGGGTTTCATTCCCAGAAATAAGTAAGTTCGACCTTGGACATGACTTTTCTCTTCTCTGGGCTTCGGTGTCCTCCTAGTGTAAAATTAAACTAGGCCAGATGGCTCCATCTTTCAGGCCACAAATCTTGGTTTATCCTTAACTCTGCTTTCTCATACTCGTATCCTGAATAATAGCAAATCCTGTCAGCTCTACTTTCAAATCAGAGCCAGAATCCAGCTATTCTCACTACTTTCACTAGCACTACCCTGATCCAAATCCCTCTCATGTTGCCTGGGTTATTTGTTTTAATTTGATAAATATTTACTAAATATTATTTTGCCTGGGTTATTTCATTAGCTCTGAAGTTGTCTACTTGCTTTTTGCTTTCACCCCCTGACTTCTAGACTGTTCCAAGAGAAAATCATGTCACTTTCCTGTTTCAGATTCTCCTTGGCCACTTGCTCTTACCATCTTCTTGCCCTCTGCTCCAATCACACTGGCCCCTCTTTTTTCTCAGACATGCTTTTGCCTCAGGGCCTTTGCACGTGCTGTTGCTTTCAGTGGGGAGCTTCTTTCCAGATGGCCACATGGCTTGCTTCCCGAACCTTCTTTAAGTCTGTGAAGTGTTACCTCCCTGACCACCCTACTTAAAGTGACAGTCCCTGACAATCCTCACCCCTACTCCAGCTTCCCTGCCCCACCTCTCTGCATGGTTTTCTCTTCATTATTATTACCCACCTGACATGCTGCCCTTGAAGCATAAGCTTTACCAGTGGAGGGATGTGTCTGTTTTGTTTCTCCAAGGTATCCCCAATGCTTACAATAGTGACTGGCACACAGTAGGTGCCCATCCTTGCTGAGCTAATGGAAAGATGACTTTCTGCTTGTGTTCTATGAGTCTACTATTTAGCTTGAAGTCATCTGGATTCCTAGAGCATCAAGTATAAACATATTCCAAAGCCAGGTGATTTTTGGATTCCTTCCAGCCTGGCTGCAGTTGGGAAATTAACAGTTACACCCATCGAGGGGTGCTCTCAAATGTGGATGGATGGTCCTGCTCTGCCAAGCAGAGGCCAGGGATTTGAAGTGACCCTTAGGGGGAGGCTTGGGCATTTGCTCTCTCCCTAGGGCCCCCAACCTCCATGCTGGTTGTATTGATCTCAGTGCTACCTGTTCTCCATAGTCCATCATTCATACCAGGTTCTCTCAGCAGACCGGGCCCTTTCCAGGTATTCACACCAGTTCTCTGAGTATTAGCTGATGACCATTAGGTGGGGCTTGCAGGTGGAATTTGTGTTTTGTGGCATGAGTGTTCCATAATGATAGGAGGGAAAATTCATTCCTTGTAGCTGGGATTCCATTCTCTTTTGTCAGACTGAGGGGTAGGAGATGTTGCTAAGATTAATCTCCTGCCTCCCCATGTGGTGGTTTTCTTTCCTCTGGAAGAACTTGCCAGTGGAAGTCAAGGAACTAGAAGAAAATTATTGGGGCAAGTGATATGGCCAGAGGCCATTCCAGGCCTAGCCCCCATCCATGTCTCTGCCTTTCTTCCTACTTTTGCTTTTAGGCAAAGAAATGAAAGACAGATAGTAGATTCTTAGCTGATTCTGACCAGAGAATCTGGCCTACTTGTTTTATTTGGAACATCCTCATCTGGCCTTAAGCCCAACTGGTATGTTTTTCTGGAACTTCTCATTCAGTTGTTAAAATGCACAACTCAATACATCAAAAACTATTTGCTCTTCAATTAAGACTCATCCTGAATAGGAATTAGATGTAGCTTTATTTCTGTTGTATACATTTTCACTGTGAGTTCTAGATATTTGTGGTAATTAGAAAGAATCTTAATTTTTGGAATTTAGTAGAAAACATGGTGATAGAGCGAAAGGAGTTGGTGCTGAAGAATAAATGAGTTGACACCCTGAATGAAAAGTCTCATTTGTGATGTGCCAAGGGACACTGAAAAAGTCAACTTCAGCTATGACTCTGAAGCCCAGCCACTCTTTTCTGTGCTATGTCGCTTTCCTCTGAACAGTTTTATTTTTAAAAGTGGTGAGAAGGATGGCACAGTGGGTTTGGCCATGGACAGTAAGGATATTGGGAAGATTAAAGTAGGAGGTGGCCGCCCACCTTGTCCTTAGTTCCAGCTAAATCCTGTATGTGTGTGTGTGTGCACATGTGAAATCAGGGAGGTGGCAGGATTAAAAGTACTGCAACAGTCCTAACTGGTTTGGCTCAGTGGATAGAGTGTCATCCTGAAAGGTCCCAGGTTCGGTTCTGGTCAAGGGCATGTACCTTGGTTGTGGGCACATCCCCATTAGGGGGTGTGCAAGAGGCAGCTGATTGATGTTTCTCTCTCATCCATGTTTCTAATTTTCTATCCTTCTCCCTTCCTCTATGTAAAAAAAATAAATCAATAAAATATATAACAAAAATAAAAGTGCTGCAACAGATTCTCCAGTCATTAATGCTGCCCCTCCTTCAAGATTCACATGTTCATTTTCCTACCAGAGTTGGCATATGTGTACTATTTTTCTTTTTACTAAATAAAAAATGCAGTCTTAGTCTGCAGAACAATACAGGGTGGGCAAACATAAGTTTACAGTTGTTTGTATGGACAACCATATAATACAAGAATAAACTGTTTCACATACCCACTACTGTAAATCTGCTTTTGCCCATCCTGTATAAACTTTCATAAGCTAACCACCCTGTTTAACTAGCAGATCTGTATGATCATTCCCCATGCTGCCCCTGCCACAGCTCCTCTTGTGCCTACTTTAGGTGCTGCCTTACTCCCAGGATATCTGCTATCCTGATTTCTATCTAGCACACAAATTCATTCAGCTTGTGTTTAAACTTGATGTAAATGGAATCATATGGCATTGCTCTTTGGGTCTTTCATTGGTTATGTGTGAAATTCATCTATACTCTTGAGCTAGTGGTTGGCAAACTCATTAGTCAACAGAGCCAAATATCAACAGTACAGTGATTCAAATTTCTTTTGAGAGCCAAATTTTTTAAACTTAAACTTCTAATGCCACTTCTTCAAAATAAACTCGCCCAGGCTATGGTATTTTGTGGAAGAGCCACACTCAAGGGGCTAAGGAGCTGCATGTGGCTTGCAAGCTGCAGTTTGCTGACCATGGGGCTAGTTCATTCGCTTTTTGTTTATTTGTTGTTAATCCTCACCCAAGGATATCTTTTCATTGATTTTTAGGGAGAGTGGAAGAGCGAGGGAAAGATAGAGAAATATCGATGTGAGAGAAACACATAGGTTGGTTGCCTCCTTCAAGAGCCCTGACCAGGGCCGGGGCTGGGGAGGAGCCTGTGACCAAGGTATGTGCCTTTGATCTAAATCGAACTCTGGGATCATTTGGTCTGCAGGCTCTATCCACTGAGCCAAACCATCTGTGGCAGCTAGTTCATTTTTGTTGTGTAGCACTCTATCATGTGAATGAATTACAGTTTATCCATTTCACTATGGATGAATATTTGGATAGTTTCTAATTTGGAACTTGTAAATTACATTACAGAATACAAAGTCTTGCCCCTGACTTTGGTGACTACTTGTCTACATTTCCATTGGATCTCTTCCTAAGAGTGGGATTTGGGGACCACTAGAAGACATATGCTCAGCTTTAGAAGGGAGTGCTAGACCTTTTCCCAAAGTGCTGGTACTAGTTTATACTCCCACCAGCAGTATATGACAGCTTGGAATATATTATACAATAGCTGACTTTAAAAATGAGTCAAGCCAAAACCGGTTTGGTTCAATGGATAGAGCGTCGGCCTGCAGACTGAAGGGTCCCAGGTTCCATTCTGGTCAAGCGGGCATGGACCTTGTTTGCGGGCACATCCCCAGTGGGGGCGTGCAGGAGGCAGCTGATTGATGTTTCTCTCTCATCGATGTTTCTAACTCTCTATCCCTCTCCCTTTCTCTCTGTAAAAAGTCAATAAAATATATTTAAAAAATGAGTCAAAATGAAGTTTAATTTACCATTGTTGTTAATAAGAAATAATTCTCATGCCATAGTTCTCTTTGTCAGAGAAAGAGGAAAGTTTGGCTGCAGAATTCCTTAATCAAAGATGAACCTTTGCAGAGGGCTTGTGGAAAAGGGTCAGATTTTATTGCCTCTGAGCTAATGCTGCCTCTTAATCACAAATCTGAGCAGAAAAGGCAGTTTCTCTTGCTGTAGTTAAATAAGGGAAGAGGAGCTCAGGTATGCTCTGGTCTGGAGATCTGAGTTCTTCTTCAGATCCCCACCCACGTTAATGTAATTGCTGGAATATTAAGTGAATTTCTTAAACACAAAGGAGCCATTAGTTGGATACTAGAGGTCATTCAGTACTGGCCCACAGTTTCTAACCTGAAAATCTGCACACCTCCTGGTCCTGGAATTCTTATTGAGGATTGGTTGGTGGTATAGGACACTACAGGCTCCGCTCCTAGATTGTTGTATATCCAGGTATGACTTTGGAAGGCTCCCTAGCACAGTCACATCTCCTGTCATGTAGCAGGGATGATTTCCTTTTTCTTTTAAGAGTTGATTGGCTGGGATTTGCCTTGGCTAGGAGTGATAAAAGCTTCAAATGTCAGTAGCGTAAGAAGGAAAGGGGCACTGTATTTCTGGAGATAGGGTTTACCTGGTGAACTGACTGGGATTGGGTGGGGCAAGTACTACATAGCAGATATAGACATCTTCTGAAAGCTTTGAATGACTTGGAACATATTCAGGAAAATAGTGAGGAAGCTGAAATTTCAGTAAAAGGGAGTAATCCTGGATAGTATGCACAACCCTAAAAACATTGGGCAAACTGAGTTTTAATGGTGTCTCTGAGGACAGGGGGCAGTATGATGGAAGACCTCACTTTCAGAGTTGGAACCACAGAGGGCTCCCATGTGTTCAGGGTGAAGGCAAGTTAAGAGTAGTCCCATTCACCTGCTGTGAAGTTGAACTCACAAGTTGCCCCTCATGCAGGAGAAAAATCAAGAGAGGATGAAATGAAAGTAACTTTTAAGACAAAAAACAAGACAGTTGTTCCTAAATGAAATTCTCATGAATGTTCCTGGAAGAAAAGTAATGCTAAATAGGAAGAGTGAGATGTACAAGCAATGAAAAATAAAGAATGTGGCAAATACTTTTATTTGGGCAATTCCAAGCAAACATAAAAGACTAATAATGTTGGCAATGGGGAGGAGGCTGAAAAATGGATAAGATTAAATATGCATAAACAATAATAACATTGAATTAATGCAGAGGAGTAAAGTTTTGTTTAACTCAGTGAACTCTGCATGTTATTTTTTAAAGGTTCTTCCTAAGACATAAAAACAACATATTCTGTGATAGTAGAGGGAAGAAATTGCTAAAATAAAAAGAAATAAGAAAGGAGATAAAAAAAAAAAGCCAGGACAGTGGGGGAATAGCACAATATAAGATGATATATTAAAGTCAAATATATTGGCAATCATGTTAAATGTAAATTTACACTCTAGTTAAAGCAAAGATATATCAGATTTTAAATAGACCAGCACAAAAAAGTTAGAGAAAAGGTCACTTCATAGTTATAAAAGTTCAATTCTGCTTAAAGATACAGCATTTTTAACTTTGCATCTTATTAACATACTCACAAAAAATACAAAACAAAAATTGACAGGATTACAATAGCCCGATCTATAAACATAATTGAGAATTTTAGCACATCCTCTTAGTAATTGACAGCTAAGAAAACACATAAATAAATAAGGATTAGAACTTGAACAAAATTACGAATGTGGTCTATGTATGACTGTTATAAATAAAACACTGTAGCCAGCTAATACATATTTTGACTTCAAAATTTTTGAAAGATTGGCCATATCCAGTACTTTAAGTCTCAGTAAATATCAAAGGATTGAACTTTTATCTAAAGCAAGTAGCACGATTCAGTTAAACTAGAAATATGAATGAAAAGATAAATAAAAAATTTGTATATTTGGAAAATTTTAAAAAATCTGTTTCTAGCCCAACTGGAGTGGCTCAGTGGTTGAGCATTGACCTATGAACCAAGAAGTTATGGTTCAATTACCAATGAGGGTCATAAAGTCATGCAGGAGGCAGATGATTAATGATTCTCTATCCTATGTAATAAAGATGTAATATGCAAATGGTTGTTATGCCTTGAAGCATAATGACCTACCATGTAACAACCAGATCACGGATCAGCAGGAAAGTGGGGCAGCAAGCTACAAATGAGCTGCAAGAGCTACAGGAGGGTGGCGGCAAGCACAGATTCATGTGTAGGGCAACTAGTCATTGATGTTTCTATATCTCAGTTTTTTCCCTTCCTCTCTGAAATCAATAAAAATATATGTATTTTTAAAATAAAAATCTGCTTCTAGGCCCCGCAAAATAGAGATGTTTTGAAGTGAATGATAATAAATATTACATATCAAAACATAAGATACTAGAGGCCCAGTGCATGGCCTTTGTGCACTCGGGGGGTAGGGGTTCCTCAGTCCCACCTGCGCCCTTTGTAGACTGGGAGTCCGACTGTGGAACACCTTAGCACTGCTGTTAGCTCAGCTTATGGATAAGCTGTAAAATGCAAATGGTTGTTTGCTTCTGTGGGAGTACACTGACCACCAGGGGCCAGCTTCTGTGTTGAGTCTCTGGTGGTCAGTGTACATCATAGCAACCAGCCATTCTGCCATTGAGTCGATTTGCATATTACCCTTTGATTATATAGGATAGCTAAAGTATTATTTACAGAAAAGTGTATAACTTTAAATACATACATAAAAAAAGAAAAAATAATTGAGCTAAGTAATAATAATCTCTTTCCAGAAATTACAAAGGATAAAATAAAGTTAAAGCAATCAAAGCGAAGTAATAATATGAAGGAATTAATGAAACAGGAAATAAACATACAGTAGAGAAGTCCAACAAAGTAAAAACATCATTCTTTCAAAAGATGAATAATGTTGACAGATATCAAGCAAAATTGAACAAAAAAAGGCATAAGTAATTAATATAAAAAGTGTAAAATGGGACTTACTACAGATGTGGTTAACATTGGAAAAGTGTGTAATTATCATGAACAACTTATGCTAAGTAAAAGTAAACCAGTATTATTTGTGTTCATTAAAAACATCTGAAAGATCCAGAGGAGATGGTGCTGTGCAGAGAAGACTTCTTTCTTACCTCCCTGACAACATAAATAAATTTCTAGGAAAATACTATTTATCAAAACTGAGCCAAGAAGAGAACCAAGAACCTAATAAAAAAGATCTCTACAAAAAGCTTTGAGCAAACATTACACTAAATAGCAAGACACCTAAATTTCCCTTTGAGATAAGAAAAAACAGAATACCTGCTGTTATTCCTTCTCTCTAGCACTGTGTGGGAGGTCCTATCCTGTGCAAAGTTCAGGAAAAGTGAAGCAAAAGATAAGAAGATTGGGAAGAAAGGAACAAAAACTGTGATTCATAGGCAATATGCTTATATATGTAGAAAAAACTATTTTTTAATCTACAGATATGGTACTAGAATTAGGCAAAAGGTTGCTTGAAGGAAAAATTAGTCACATTTCTGTATACCAGCAACAACAGAAAATGAAACTTTAAAAGAGAAACCATTGGCAATAGTGTAGGAACTATGGAGAACCAAGAAATAACTCTTTCTAAAAGCATATAAGTCACTGCAGTGCATTATTTTCCTTTACCAGAATACTTGTGTTTTTCTGGTTGGATCTGGTACTTATAAATGAGTGACTTCTACCTGATGGCATTTAGTAGAGCCTTCATTCAATTGATGTGCTGAGGTTTGCTTGGTGGTACAGTACAGAAGAGACTGATCTCTTTTTTCTGGGAACCTAATGTCTATTGCAGTAGGAATTGTGGGTTAGCACATCTTAACTGTTCACGTCCATTTTGAGAAGTCAGGATTCTTAACTTCTAAATGGTAGGCATGTTGTCTTCATAAATGAGGTGAAGCCTCTAAGCTTTTTTCTTTTAAGCTCTCAGATTTAGATCTATTTAAGTATCTACTTTTCTGAAGACTGTTATTGTGGATAAATACAAAAAAACATGTCAATTTTTAATTTTTTTTCCTTAGGCATAGAAATTGAAATTGAAATGGCCGATGAATAAGCAAAGGCTTATAATAGAATGCATTTCTATTTTTAGTGCTTAAGCCTTTCTTTAAAACGAGTAGCATTGTTTCTTTAAAGTAGAAAGCTATTTCTATCATATTAAAGCATGAAATAAATTATTTCAGATCACATCTTTTAGTTACAGTATTTCTCTCAGTTTCTTTGGGTTAAAAAAATCAGAGATTATGCTTAAAATTTTAAATCAGATCTGAAATTTATCTTCTCTATTTAAAAATGTTAAAGTGAATAAACATGCTTTTAAAACATAGCTGAGCTTATAAGGTAGTTAAAAGAGAATGTCAGAGGCCAGCAACCAAGGGTGAGGGGAGTGACTGGCACCCATGAGTAAATTAACCACGGGGTATGGGTAAGATGTTGTCAGCCAGAGTTTTCTTGGGTCTTAGGCCTTTGGCTTTAATGTCCAGGTGGTGACAGGGTTTGTCTAAGGTGGGGAGTGGGACTTGAGTCTCCCTTCATACATCCAAGTAAAGCCTGCACATCCTTGAAGGTCCATATCCTCAATGACAGGACCAATTAATGGCAAGGGGTGGTAACCTGTGGAGCTTATCTGTTTTGTCCTGAGGCTGAAGAGACAAAGTCTCCTGAGAAAATTAACAGAAGGTCCATGCTGGTTATAAAAAAAGTAGTCTAGACCCTGGTTTGAAGCAAAGATAGAACAGCTCTGCCGAACAACTCCACAACTAAGCCCTGACAGGATTGCCACTATTCAAGTCCCACTAGAGATATGATACAAAATCATTATTAAAGGCATAAAAATAGGTAATGAAAAACATAAATTGGAAAAATAATACTAGGGGAAAAAACAAGATGACTTTAAAAAAACATACAAATAGAATAAGTTAAAGCACTAATTATACAGCTGGTTAGATTCAGCTGAAGAGACAATTGGTGAAATGGAACAAATATCTGAGGAAGTTTTCCCAGATGGTAGCACAGAGAGATTGAGGTCTAATTAGGAGTTTTATCACAAAGAAACAGAGACAAGAAATTTTTCAAATAACTAAGTGGTTAGAGTTTTTCCAGGATGGATGAAAAATATGAGTTCTCAAACTCAGAAAGCACAACAAGCCCAAGTAAGATAAATAAAAATAAATATACATCGAAAATTATTTTGCTTAAATCCTTAGAACCCCAAACATGGATCTTAATAGTAGTGAGAGATTTTTAGAAAGCTATTATAAAGAAATGACATATTGACTGACAGCTTTTCAATAGTAGCTACCTTTCACTCCCCACCCTCCTATTCCCCATCTCCAAAACAGAGGACAAAATATATCTACAAAGCAGTGAGTGAAAATAACTATCAGCTTGGAATGCTATACTCAGTAATCCATTCAGTTTCTTCAGGGCTATAGGACTAAGAAAGTTCATCAAGAGATCTTTGCTGAAAGAACTGGTCAAGGATATACTTTGGGTGGACCCAAAAGGAAAGGAGTAAGATGCAAAAAGCATTGATGAGTAAATAAATTGGTAATCATTTGGGTAATATAAATATAAGCTATGTTGTACCATGGTGGAAAAGGGGCTCACATGAAATGGAAAAGTACCAGACTTAAGGCTTTCTACAGGTCTATTGGAGAAGTGACACTAGAGGCATTGGTGAAATGTCAGATACGATTGTTAGGAAAATGCATGGGTAAAATCATATAAATTATAATTTTAATTATCACTAAAAAATAGAAAGGGAATGTATAACTTTGTACACCATAGCAGAAAAGAAGTATGACTTAAATAGTCCAATAGAATGCAAAAGGGGAGAATAAGCAAAAAACAAAACAAAGCCAAAAAAGTATTGTGAATAGGAATCGCAAAATAAGGTTATAAATAAGTCCATTTAGATAGGAAATCATAATAGATGTTGATGAACTACATGTACCAGTTAAAAAGACAATTTGACACACTAGTCTTAAAATTTAGGCAATAGCCGAAACCGGTTTGGCTCACTGGATAGAGCGTTGGCCTGCGGACTGAAGGGTCCCAGGTTCGATTCCCACGTACCTTGGTTGCGGGCACATCCCCTGTGGGGGGCGTGCAAGAGATGATCGATGTCTCTCATCGATGTTTCTGACTTTCTGTCCCTCTCTCTTCCTCTCTGTAAAAAATCAATAAAATATATTTAAAAAAATTTAGGCAATATGATATTTTAAAAAAGGAATATATTTTTATTGATTTAAGAGAGGAAGAGAGAAGGAAACATTAATGATGAGAGTAAATCATCGATCAGATGCCTCTTACCTGTCCCCTACTGGGGATCCATCCCAAAACCTGGGCATGTGCCCTGACAGGGACTGGAACTGTGACCTCCTCATTCACAAGTTGATGCTCTACCGCTGAGCCATACTGGCCAGGTACTATATGCTGTTTTTAAGAGTTCTACTTAAAATATATGAACACAGAAAGATTTGAAAGTAAAAAATAAAAAATGATTCTATTCCATATTAACCCCCCAAAGTGGGTATAACTTTTAAGATAATCAGACAGCCTAGACTTTAATGGGGAAAAAATTCATTGTAGGGATAAAGACCATCACTATATAATAGGGGGAAGATAGCAGCTACTTTATCAGGAAGATATAAAATTCTGATCTCATCTTCACCTAATTCAATGACCTCCAAATAAGGTACAAATTGATAAGATTCCCAGGATAAATTGATAAGTCCATGTTCCTGGTAGGGGATTTTTTAAAGCTGTCAATAACTATTAGATTAAACAGGTTCTGTAAAAGATTATTAAACTCAAACTAAGGATACAGTGGAATCCTTTACTCCATAGAATATACACATCTTTATAAAAATTGATCACAATCTAGCAAAACTCATCAAATATCATACTCTAAATCGGTGTTTTCAAACTATTGAGTTTCAAAGACGAGTTTGTGAAAAAACTTTAAAGAATTTTTGATGGCAGAAAAGATCATTGTCTCCCAAATACTAATAATACTGAATTACTGTTTCATGAAAGTTTTATTTATGTGTGAATATACATAAATATGCATACATGTGTGTGTGTGTGTGTGTCCATCCTGGGTCACATAAATTATTTTTATGGATCATACAGAACAAATTCTCTGATCATTGTAGTTAAATGAGGAATTATCTATGATAGTTCAACCTTCCACATTCTCAGAAAGTTAATGACACTACCACCATACAGGTCTAAAAGATCATGTGGGAATTAGAAAATACTTACAATTGAACAATAATGAAAATACTGTGTGTTGGAGCTTGTTAGGGTGAAGCTACAATAGTACTTAAAGGGAAATTTATTGCCTTAAACATTTGCTACAGAACACATAGGCCTAAAAATTAATAAATGTAATATCAAGAAGTTTGAACAAAATAAATTAGCGGAAGCTGGAGGAAGGAATAATGAGAATTAAATAGCTTGGATCACAAACCCAAAAGCTGGTTTAGGAGTTATTGATACTGAATCAGCAATATATAATAGGCAAGATATGGAAGCAACCGTAGTGACCATTAACAGATAAAGTAACTAGAGGCATTGGTGAAAACACACACGCACACTGGAATGTCATCCTATATAATAAAAGAGAAACATGCAAATTGACTGTACATCTGCTATACCCATAAGCCACGCCCACCAGCCAATCAGGAGCGATTTTGCAAATTATTAACCAAGATGGTGGCAGCTACAAAGCTAGAGCAAGCAGGAGGCTTGGGTTGCCCCTGGTGATGGAGGAAGCCAAGCTTCCCCTGCTCTGGCCTGCCCTGGCTTCTGCCAAGGCTACAAAGTTTCAATTATAGAAGATAAATAAATCCCAGGTACCTGCTTCCAGCCTTATGCTTGAGTAGCCAGAGTGTGTGGCTGGCCTGCAACTGCCACAGGCCCCTTGCCCAGGCTACCCCATTCCCCAAGGGAACCCCCACCCTAATTTAGGATATCCTTCAGCCATCCCCCTCCTGTGCACCAGGCCTCTGTCCTATCTAATAAAAGAGCAAGTGCAAATTGACCATCACTCCAACACAAGATAGTTGACCCCATGTAGTCAAAGATGGCTGCCCCCATGTGGACACAAGATGGCTGCCACAAGATGGCCATCAGGGGAGGGCAGTTGGGAAGGACCAGGCCTTCAAGGGAGGGCAGTTGGGCATGATCAAGCCTGCAAGGAAGGGCAATTGGGGAGGACCCAGGTCTGCAGGGGAGAGCAGTTGTGGGAGAGGGGGAACCAGACCAGCAGGGGAAAGCAATTAGGGGTAATGAGGGTGGCAGGGGAGGGTAGTTGGGGGTGACCAGGCTGGCAGGGGAGGGCAATTGGGGGTGATCAGGCTGGCAGGAGAGGGCAGTTAGGGGCAATCGGTCTGTCAGGGGAGGGCAGTTAGGGGCAACTGGGCTGGCAGGGGAGCAGTTAGGTACCAATCAGGCTGGTAGCGGAGTGGTTAGGGGCAATCAGGAAGGCAGGCAGGTGAGCAGTTGGGAGCCAGCAGTCCTGGATTGTGAGAAGGATATCTGACTGTTTAGGCCCAATGTTATTGGGATCGGGGCCTAAATGGGCAGTCTGACATCCCTCAAGTAGTCCAAAATGGAGAGAGTACAGGCTGGTTGAGGGAAATACACCTTAGTGCATGAATTTTGTGCACTGGGCCTCTAGTCTATATATATAAAAGCCTAAATGGCTGAATAACCTGTCAACCAGCCACTACAATGCGCACTAACCACCAGGGGGCAGACGCTCAATGCAGGAGCTGCCTCCTGGTGGTCAGTGTGCTCCCACAGGGGCATGCCCCTTAGTCAGAAGTGGGGCTCACGGATGGCGAGTGCAGCTGCAGTGGTGGTGGAAGCCTCTCCTGACTCTGCCAGTGCTACTGAATGCTGCAGGCACAACAGCTCAGATGAGCATGAAAGGTGCAGTGCCCAGCCCCAGCTCGGGCTCCTCCCTGGCTCCCTGCTACTTGGCACACTGCTACATCACTCGGGGGATGTCCGACTGCCGATTTAGGCCCAATTCCATAGGCCAGGTGGGGATTGGGCCTAAACTAACATTCAGACATCTCCAGAAGAGTCCTGGATTGCAAGAGGGTGCACACCAGGCTGAGGATCCGCCCCTCCCCCCATGTACGAATTCCTACATTGAGCCTCTAGTTGAGCTATAACCAGGAATAACTGTTTTTTTGTGACAACATGAATGGACTTTTTTTTTTAGGGCATTGTACTAAGTGAAATAAGTCAAAAAAAGGCAAGTACTGTATGATTGCCAAATCTTAACCATCTAAAAGGAAAAAATGATTAAATTTGTGGTTGTTATAGGCCGAGGGGAGGAGGAAGAGGAATTGGAAGAAGGTGGTGAAAAGGTACAAACTTCCAATGTTACATACAAAAATTAAGAGAGTAAATCCTGAGTTCTCACCACAAGAAAAAAAATTTCCTCTTTTTTTGTTTTATTTTTGTATCTATATGCGATGATGGATATTAACTAAACCTATTGTGGTAGTCATTTCATGATATATGTAAGTCAGTCATCATGCTGTACACCTTAAACTTATACAATGATCTATGTGAATTATATCTCGAAATTGGAAAAAAATGGAATCAGTTAAAAATGAGCTCTAACTCCCCCTACCCTCCAAAACAGAAGTTGAAACACCAGAGATCTGATAGTTTTACAGGCAAGTTCTTCTAAATCTACCAAGAACAGAGTGAAAGGAATGATCTTTAGCTCATTTTATGAGACTCAAGTGACCTTGATACCAAGACTATACAAGAACAGTCTGAGAATGACCTCTAAGTATCTTCACTTAAAGGAAACACATGGAAAGCCCATATAAAAATGTAAGCAAAACAAGTCTAGTGATATATTAGAAAGGGCTCAGCATCAAGAAGGGCTTATAGTATAAGAACAGTCTTTGAGGTAACATAATATATATTACTGTTATGCAATCCATTTCAGATTAGAGAAAATGTCAAGTGATCAAGAAAAAGCATTTGCTAAAATTTAGTATCCATTTGTTAAAGAAAAGATAACTAGGAATGTAAGATAGCTCAACCTGAGAAGACGCTTCTACCAAAAAGCTGTTGTCTAATAGTGAAACGTTAGGAAGTGGCAAACTCAGGAATGAGACCAGGAAGCCCCCTCTCCCACTCTGACAACATGGCTGCAGAGTTCTCTCTCACACAAGAAAAAAGACAAGGGAGACTATGTCTTAGAAACAACATTTTCTTTTTTCATAGGTGATTTTTTTTTTTTAAAATAAAAACTACAAACTCCTGTATTTGACGATAGTTTAGCATAGATACTATCTGGATAAATGAGTGCAAGAATGAATAACTCTGCTGGTTGTCTATGGCTAGAAGTAGAAAAAGTAATTTACAAAAGATATCTTTTTTAGTACATTTAAAAAATAACAATCTTAATTACAGCAAAAAAGATGAGTAAGACTATAGAGAAGACCTTAAAAAGCTACTCGCAAATTTAAAAGAAGGTAGAGCTTTACCATACTATATTCATTTATGAGAAGCTTTCATAGTGTGCAGTGTTAGTTCTCCTTACATTCATCTGTAAATTCAATGTGATTCAAATAAAAATCAGAGTAGAATTTTTTAAAGGGAATGCATAGGCCAAAAATGTGTAATGATGCAGGGCATAGGTAAATATTCTGGTGGCATATTTCATACTTGATGGGACAGAGGTTGCATTTAAGTAATGGGGAACAGTGTGGGGGAAGATAGAAGAGCCAGGAAATGGTGCTGGGTAATTAAACTGATGGGGGAAAGTTTTATCATGATTTCCTGTCATATGTCAAAGTAAATCCCAGATGATTAAAAAACTACCTATGAAAAGCATTACTGAGGTTTTTTTGTTTTGTTTTGTTTTTTATCACTTCTAAACAGTAAAATGACTTCTGTCATGGTGGTTGTCTCCCATTCCAATGGTTGGAACCTGAGTGGCTGGGTGATAGGGTATAAGGGAGATTTTTCACTTTGTATGAGTTGTTTTGTGTGTGTGCAAGTTTTCTCATTTTATTTTGTTGATTTTTTTAGTGAGAGAGGAAGGAAGACAGAAACATTGATCAGTTGTCTCCCGCACACACCTCAACGAGGTATGGAATGTGCAACCTGGGTATGTGCCCTGACTGGGAATCTAACCTGTGATCTTCTGATGCACATGGCACTGCTCCAACTGGCAGAGCCACATCAGTTAGGGTTGTATTGAGTTTTGACTCATAGAAATTGCTTCTACCTAACATAAATGAGTAATTATTTAAATTTGAAGGATAGTGACACTTTTTTCCTTTAAAAAAAGTGAACATTCTCTTTATGACTCTGAGGAAGTAGCTATGAAACAAAAATGACAAACCATAAGGCAAAATTAGTAAATTGGACTACATTAATAGTGTAAT
The DNA here is from genome assembly GCA_004026805.1 of Lasiurus borealis. Classification (NCBI taxonomy): domain Eukaryota; kingdom Metazoa; phylum Chordata; class Mammalia; order Chiroptera; family Vespertilionidae; genus Lasiurus; species Lasiurus borealis. The sequence continues at coordinate 20,847 of PVJN01027766.1, forward strand.
TAATAGTGATTTATTATACATTGGTTGGAAGAGAAACCACAGATTTTAGCACAACTAAAACAAATGATCAATATAAAATATGAATTACTTACAAACAGGAAAAAAAATGATACAAAAATGGGCAAAGGGCTGTGAACAGTAACATAATAAAGAAATCTGAAAGGCAGTAAACAAGATGCAGTGCCTCATTCATATAGCACCATATCTCTGGTTTGACTACAGTAGGAAATGTTGGCAGAGATGTGGGGGGCATTGTGTCACTGCCCCTTTGGGGAGCAGTTTGGCAACATCTGGCATACAGCCTTGCCCACCCTGTGACCCAGCAGGTCCGGTTTTAGGTGTGTCATAGAGAAATGTGTGCACAGGCACAGACAAGCTGGGAAACGTGCCGCACTATAGTTCTGTGTGAATAGCATAAATTTATAAAACTTAAATGCCTGTTGTTTCCATTTCCATTTGTGGTTTAGTTACATAATATACTAGAAGGAATTAAAATGAACTAAAGCTATGTTTATTTATGAAAATAAATCTCAAAAACTAAGTTTAATTTATTAAAAATGTCCAATAATACCTGCAGTAGTGTGATTTATATAACACTCATCAGTACTCAAAGCTACACACTATATTTTATTTGTTTAGACAAACGTTTATAATGTAAGCATAAACATGTATGCACCTGCTACATTCCAAGTGCAGAGAGGGAGAGTTTTATTTTATTTTAAAATATATTTTTATTTATTTCAGAGAGGAAGGGAGAGAGAGAGAGAGATAGAAACATTAATGATACGAGAGAATCATTGATTGGCTGCTTCCTGCATTTCCCACACTGAAGATTGAGCCTGCAACCTGAGCAGGCCTGGACCATGAATCAAACTGTGACCTCCTGGTTCATAGGTTGACACTCAACCACTGAGCCATGCTGGCCAGGCCAAGAGTTTTAAAAATATCTGAATATTTTTAAAATAGCCCTGGCCAGTGTGGGTCTGTTCCATTCCTGGTCAGGGTACCTACCCAAGTTGTAGGTTTGGTCCCTGGTCCAGGCACATGTGGGAGACAACCTATTGATGTTTCATTCTCACATTGATGTTTCTCTCTCTCTTCCCTTCCTTTTCTCTCTTTCTCTCAAACCAATTCTTTGGGTAAGAATTAAAAAAAAAAAATCAGAAGTAAATATGGTAAAATGTTTGGATCTGATAAACCTTTATCAGAGGCAGTAGGGAGGTAGGTAAATGGATGTTCATGGTATTTTTCTTAATCTTTTGTATATTAGATGGTGATGCTGATACAACTGTAACTGTAAGGGACTCTTATTTCATTGTTATTGTTTTAGTTTTGTGCCTTACTTCTGAGTAATCTTGTGCCCAGGAAATCTGAGGAATTGTTTGTTCTCTGTGACACCTCCTGCCCCATGGTTTTTCTGAGAGCCCACATGTGGCCCATGGCAGAATAGCTCATTTGTTAGTGATGAGACCGAGCTCTGAGGGTGCTGTTGAGGGTTCTTTTGTAAATTGCCAAATTGGACCGAATTGGCCAAACCAGACTAAACATCTCTGGCTACATGATTTGGATATATTCCATGTATGAAGAATTTGGGGTTTCTACTTTCTTTTGTTCCCTAAATTCTTACCCCTTACGAACAGAAGAAAAGCCATTTTCTCAGGACCCTCCAGGTAGGCCAGTGAGTTTCAGCTAGCTGAGCTTGAGAGTGATCCCCAAGCCTCTGGATGGCTTCCTGCTTCCTTCCATCATAGGGCCTTCACCTTTCTACTTCACACTCTTAAGTGTACTGGTAATAGTAAGGAAAAGTACATACTATATTTCAGAATTAACAGTTTCCAGAATTAACAGAACGTAGGTGCTTTGTGGTCAGCCCATACAGGATATATGGTGGGTATGCACCTTCTTTACCAATCTGGGCATAGCCTATGGAAAATCCTGAATGATGATCATAAGAGCACATTGTGAGGCATCACTGGCTTTATCATTCCTGTGAATCAGAGGTTTCCCATTGATATTCCCACCCAAGCTGACCCTGCAGAGCAGCAGGAAGACTGCTTTCACTTAGATTTCTTTGCTGTTTGTGGTGATACGATCTTACCCTTAAATGTTTTAGTGTATTACTCCTTAAGACTAGGGCTTTTTATTTTTCTCTGAAAGATTTCTTTTTAAAAAATTCTAATCTAGGAATTTAGTGGTGGGGATGTGATTCCTTTTTAGAGCAATCATTATACATAAGTTGGGAAGACACATTTGTGCTGCTATCAAACATACACTTATGTCTATTGCCAAGGGAAATAATCTCCCAAGCTAGCCTTTCTCGATTCTGAACTCCAGATCTAGAATATATTTTTGTAGCCCATGTTTGCCTAACTTGTATAATTTTCAACTTTGGCTTTTTTGCCTAAACCACAAGGCTTCAGAGGCCCCATAGTGGTCAGCAGGATAGGCCCGCTTTGTAACAGCGGGTGACCCTGCAGCGGCTCGGGAGACCACCCCTCAAGCGGAATCCGCTTACAGCTTATGGAGTCTCGCTAGGGTGACTCAGGCCCCTGTTGTTGTGCTGCCTCTGGAGAAGGTGGTATTTTACAGGAATTTTGTCATTGAATAGGCTGAGTATAGGGATTATAATGTAGTTTTTATACCTGAGTGTGTCCACATAGTGAAGTTCTGAGAGGTCCTTGTGAGGACATGGAGTTTCCATGGTGATGCTCAGCAAGAAATGGAGGTTGACCATAAAATATTTCAGGCCTTCTTGTCTCTCTGCCTTCCCACCCTGTGGATCTCTTCACAGCTAAGCAGGGCAGTTTCCTTTTCAACGCTCAGCTTATAAACACTTAAAAGTTCCTGAAAGGACTAATTTTGGGCAGCTTCTTGACTACCATACTAGTAAATGAGGGTACCCTGGCTTTGTGTGGATCATGCTGTCAGAACACATGGCCAGAGGTCAGAATCTTCTTGTTTAGGTCTAAGGTTTCATGAGCCTATCTCAGACTTCATTTGCAGAAGTTCTGATTGGAATGAAGGCTTTGACTTGGTTCTGCAGATCCAGGGTGATAAGCTGGGAGCGTATCATAGCTGCAGCTGACAAGAGTTACCACCATGGAAAGCACATATATGAAGTTCCTATTAGGAGTGCATTAAACCCTCTTCCTGCAAGGGTTTTATTAGAAAGGCACAATGCAGTAGTGTGCTTTTTTTGCAATAACTGATTTTTCTTAGAACATAATGCTGAGACATTTAAAACAGTCTCTCTTCTCGGTTCCTTCTTTTAAATGCCCTAAGGTCAAAATTTAGATTTCATTATTGTTTAGAAATTCCAACTCTGTTTCTCTTTCCCACTCCCACTGGAAGAGGAATCTCAACTTATAAGCCAATGGCAAGCTTGGATCCATCCTGGATGCTATGTCTAGAGATTTTGGGAGGGGGGATGTGCTGGGGTAGGTGGTTTACCTCTTCTGCTCCTCTCTCTCTGCCCCCTTTCCACTTTACCCATTTATCTTATACTAGAGGCCCGGTGCACAAAATTCGTCATGGGAAGGGGGAGAGGGTACCCCTAACCCAGCTTGCACCATCTCCAATCCGAGACCCCTTGCGTGATGTCCAACTGCCAGGTTAAGCCCAATCCTGGGTATTGGGCCTAAACCGGCAGTTGGACATCCCTCACTATCCTGGACCACTAGCTCCTAATCACTAAGCTGCCTGCCTACCTGGTCTCCCCTAAATGTTTCCCTCTCCCCCGTCAGCCTGATCATCTCTTACTGCCTCTGTGTGCCAGCCTCGTCACCCCTAACTGCCCCCCACTGCTGGCCAGATTGTCCCAGCTGCCCCCTCTCTGCCAGCCTGGTTGCTCCTAACTGCCCTCCCACTGGCCTGGTTGCCCCCAACTGTCCCCACCCCCCATTCCCAGCCTAATTACCCCCAACTGTCCTCCTCTACCAGCCTGGTTGCCCCCAACTGCTGCCCCTCCACCCCCGCCAGCCTGGTTGCCCTCGCAACCTGCTGTTTAGTCATTTGGTTGTCCCTCACTAACCCCCCCTGCCAGCCTGGTCGTCCCACATAACCTGCTTGTTCAGTTGTTTGGTTGTCCCTCACTATTCCCATTGCCATCCTGGTCGTAGGCAGCCATCTTATGAGGGTGTGAGGGTTAATTTGCATATTACCTTTTTATTATATAGGATTCTGTTCTCTAATTCCATTGCTGATCACCTGAAGTGGGTAGGTTGTTTTTCACTCCTGGGGGATGGGAATGTGATAACATGAAAATTAGTTGATGAAAGTCGAGTATATTCAAATAAATAAAACTCTTGGAATTTCTCATTGAAGTTGAATCTAGCGTGGCCTGCCAGTAAGTAAAGTGTGGACCAGGATATATCTTACTCTTTGGACTTTGGTCCATGGGCAGGAGAAGGGGTGGTTCATCCTCTGGTTTGGAGTGTGTCCCAGGCAAAGGGCCCCTCCCCAGGGCAAGGATTGAGCCTAGTGATACTGTCCTCTTTCCTTTGCAGCCTTCAGATGTGAAGTTCCAAACATGGAGTCTTATATTTGGTGGACTTCCCAAGACTGATACATCCCATTTCCTAATGTGTGAATTGCAGTTTCCATAACGTTTCAGCAGCTATCATTGGCAAAAGAACATTTTTTACTCATGAAATTCTTGATCAATTTTTAGAATTGTAATAAAAATGTTTTCATTCCTGATCCTTGAGTAGTGTATTTATCAACATGGGGGAAAGAGGTGACAGAGAGAGATAGCACACCTGGGGCCTCCTAGCCAGAATGTATACAGCTAGAAGACTGCAGAAGTGTTTGCTTTGGCATGTTAACAGGTGAATGGTGCCAGGTGTTAGACCCTGGGTCCTTGAGTTTAGCTAGGAAAAAATTCAGAGCTAAGACTGAAATACAGGTGAAAGTTTATTTAGAAAGTCGAAGGTAGAGAAGTGAGCCATGAAGATGGGAGCCAGCTAGGCTGCCTGGATTTAGGAAGAGAGAGAGAGGGAAAGAAACCCTCCCCTCCTTTTCCTCCCCCCTCCTCTCTACCCCCCCAACCCCACCCCACCCCCACCCACCTCCCCGCCAACCTCCCATCTTAAGGGTTTTTAAGTAGAAGTCTCAGAGGAGGATTTCAATAGAATATTCATCAGCTTTCCAGGAGAGTCTGCTCAGGGTCATAGTTTCCACTGATTGGTTTGAATCAGGGCAGGGGATGATAGTCTGATGTCAGCCTTGGCATCACTGGCCTGATCTGGTCTTGCTGCTTTTCTGGGCCTGGAGGTGAAACACAACTGAAGCCTAGATATTATCTCTAGTTTCACTAAAACTCTTGTCTTTGTGGCCAACAAACTTGGTTCCTAAGATTATTTTATATAAATCAGAACTTCATTGTCTTGGGGCTTAATGCTTAAGGGAGTGATGGTGCAAGGGCTTGTTTGGGAGTAGTAGAGGCTTTTTTCCAGCCCCCTGTTCCTCCTCTACGGGAGGTCTACTGGATGACTAGTGACGTAATGGGAGGGAAGGCAGGGGAGGGTCCGAACCACAGGATGACCAGTGGTATGAAATATCTGAACTGCGTGGCAAGCGATATGCTAGGGGAAGAAAGGTCACCCTGGGGACAAGGTCCCACCTTACAGTTGTCCATTGGTAGGCTCCCGGGGCTTTCCATCCTAGTGACCTTCTGTTACCTAGCTTATCAAATTCCTGCTCTACTTATGTCTATCTTAACTGCCTACTATATCAGGGTCACATGGTATTTTTTCAATTTGTCTATTTCACATTGTGTAAAAAATATTTCTGACTTTTGTGAAAAAGCAAAAGCTTTCTTGGCAAGTGCTGCTTATGTTTCTATAACCATCAGCTATAGCTTATTGACATCTCCTAATTTAGTAGAGCATTTTTGCTACAGTCCATACCACTCCTGATTGTTACACACCTGGCCTGTGCTCGTGCTCATGTGCATCTTTAACTCCTCCAGTGGGGAATATCTTGAATTTGATCGAGGCCTCTGAGTCTCCAGGGTATCACATGCCCTAAGTACATACCTTCATTTTGCCATCTCCCCAGTGCTTTGTATCTACCAGCACTGAAAAGGACTGCACACATCTTGCTTAGAAATTGCTCTCTTTTATGGAGAGACAGGTAAGAGTGTATGGCATCAGAGATTGCCTGGATTTGTTTCTTCGTTGACTTTATCAGTCTGAAGAATTAGTGAAACCTTAAGTTGGTGATGGGGGTGGGAATGGAAACTAAATACCTCAGTTTCTGCAAAAAGTAATCTATGTATATGTGTTTGACAGGTGAACGGAAAATAAGCCAGAATGGACATTTACGACACTCAAACCTTGGGGGTTGTGGTCTTTGGTGGATTTATGGTTGTTTCTGCCATTGGCATCTTCCTGGTGTCAACCTTCTCCATGAAGGAGACGTCATATGAAGAAGCTCTAGCCAACCAGCGCAAGGAGATGGCAAAAACATATCACCAGAAGGTAGAGAAGAAAAAGAAGGAGAAAACAATAGAGAAGAAAGGAAAGACCAAGAAAAAGGAAGAGAAACCCAACGGGAAGATACCTGACCATGAACCAGCCCCAAACATGACCATCCTCCTCAAAGACCCAGTACGGGCACCTGCAATGGCTGTGGCTCCAACCCCGGTCCATCCCTCTATGGTCATTACCCCTATAGCCACGGTACCAGCCATGCCCCAAGAGAAACTGGCCTCCTCCCCTAAGGACAAGAAGAAGAAAGAGAAAAAAGTAGCAAAAGTGGAACCAGCAGTCAGTTCTGTAGTGAATTCTATCCAGGTTCTTGCCTCAAAGGCTGCCATCTTAGAAACTGCTCCTAAGGAGGTGCCTATGGTGGTTGTGCCTCCAGTGGGTTCCAAGGCCACTGGTACTGTGCAGGGCAAAAAGGCAGAGGGACCCCAGAACCAGGGCAAAAAGGCAGAGGGGC